>OW121794.1:1495000-1800000 GCA_933228885.1 Leistus spinibarbis | reverse complement strand
ACTGTGTGTCGGTGTGTCTGTGTGTGTGTGTGTACCTTGTTACAATTCACTGCCATGGCGGTTCCATCTAATGGCCTGCAACCTCGTAGCTTTCCTTAAATGAATACCACTAAAAAACCTGCTTAACAAAACTATCGTTAACAAGAATGTGGAGTGGCCTACAATCGACTTTTTTTATTTCGCTTGTTGTTATTTTATTACGTTATCAAATATTATTTCTACAATATAAAATATTTATATTGTTTTTTTAATATTTACTTTAAATATAGATATTTAAATATAATATTTAATATGTACTGTTATTCTAAATTTATTTTAAATAACTAATACATTTGAAACTCGTTGATCTACTATTTGTGATAACCGATGTCATGACCAATATGAAATAATTTAAATTTATTTTGCTGCCCTGTTAAAATATTGTAAACAATAGTTTTTTTTTTGAAGCAATCGTGTTCGCGGTTTCGTGTTCCGAAATAGAAACGCAATTTCACAAATTTGGTTTTATTTTAAAACATGGTTAATAACCACAAATTGATCGTGGTTACTTTGGTTAATACTCTGCCATTTGCCATTGCGCAAAGCAAACACTCATTAGTAAACAACAAGCTAATTTTCTGTTTTGTTGGTTTTCATAACTGGCGAATATTCAGAAATACATATTTAGTGTGAAATTTGGAATATTTTATTAAATATGCCTATTTTTGTTTTACTTTAAGAGCCGATACTTGTGTGCAGCCGATAAACTCTACGACATACGTTATAAAATCTATTTTGTATGCTTCAGACTCCCGAATAAATTTGATTGTGAAAGTTACGTCGGTTATTAGAAAAATGCTGTTTTAATATACTGATTGTTCTTCTCATTTTGTCCAAATTAGTCATTTTTAACTTGAATATTGTTATAAATGGAAGTAATTAACACGGCGACGTATAAAAATAAATATATATTTGAATATTAATGCACGAAACAATGCAAATTGTAATAATAGTTTAAAATATGAATAATTTAATAGAAATATTTCAATAATCGGTACGGCCCCTTGTAGTTATAAGTTCCAACTTCTGTAGAATATTAGTTAAAATTAATAAACATGGATAATAATTACGTAAAATGTAATATTGTGAGATCTAATCGCATGTATATTTCAGCTTTAATCATTTATTTAACACTCATTGTTATATAATGTATCATAATTTTAGTTGTAAACATTATCCGTAGTTTTTACTCCGTTCATTCTGATATTTATGTGAAACATCCACAAATTATGGAAATTACAGACTCTATTAACGATACGTACGTACGTACGGACGCAACTTATTATTAATTTAATGAATATTTAAGTCTTTTATGCTGTGCTTGACTGCTGCACCGAGATAGGTACGAAGGTATGTTAGCTACCGGGAATTTCCAGATGGCTGCCTAAATTATTATCCGCATGTTCTTTTATTCATTTTTGTTCTTTATTAATTATAAAACAGTTATAATTATTTAACATTACCCATGTTGCTCCACCATATTTTCATTAAAGGAATTTCTAATTATGCTGCTGCCAGATATTTTATATGAAATATCTAAAGGGGCCTGCACTCGATTTTAGTACATATTTTATAATTTAATATTATAATATTTAATAATTTCTTATGGCCCTTAGTTTCATAGCAATCGTAGGGTGAATTTAAAACAAAATAAAACATAATAATAAATACAGATAATAAAAGTTCAAGAAAGGCGAGTGCAGTATATCTTGTATACGACGAGGTAAAAACTGAAGCCAAGATGTAAATTTTATGAATGTGCGGCCGAAGATTTATGGTAACAATATTCAGGAAGTGAAACGGCGCATGTCCATAGAACAAGGGCGCATCTCGCATAAGCTATTAGTGTGCATCTGTTGAAAACAGTTGAATAATATGCAGTTTATTTTCCGCGGCGGCATTTGTTCCGTATCTATAGATACGACGGGACAGACGGACGTAAACAAGTTATTGTTTAGCGATGTGATCAATACGAAATGCAATTGTGGCATTGTTTAGCGCACGGGGCGGCCAGACTTTGGTCACAAATAAACACAAAGCAGTTTATGTTTTTCATGTTTGCGAAACGTGTTTCAGAATGAATCAGTTTTGTTCCATACAATAGAAGCAATTGCGTTTGTTTTGTCAATTTCAAACAACAGTTTCGTTGCTACTGCATACGACATATACATACACAGACATACATCTGCTGCACCACATGAGTTTATCATTTTTAGATCGTCGTGCACATTGCTATAAAATATTCGGTCGGACGTATATAACTTACTCGAAATGTTACCCAGATACGCGATATAGTATATAACTCAAATACTTAAATATATATATATAGAAATTAAATAATAATAATAATACCGCCAGTATGACCGAGAGGCTTAAAAGGACATAATAATTATTTTGAAATCAATCAACAGAATCATCATGATTTCAAATTTATGAGATTGTTCTGAAATTCTAATGTACATGTTAGCCAAATTTATATATAACCAAAACAAGTTGTCAAACTAACCAATACTCTACAGAACTATTCTGAAATGTCATGTATCTAATAGAGTCTATTTGGTTTTCCTATCAAAGGCGCAGATGATCCGATTTATTAAGCTACATGCGAATCCATGGCAACGTAAACAACATATTTATAATGTTTCGTAGCAATTTTCTCGCAACTGGCACATTTTTTGCGGCAGTGCATGTTTACTCTATGCATTTTTTGTTCTATCTCCAATATCACTAGAACGGCTGCACTTACAGCAAAAATAGTTATGTTTACAATGAAAGATATTAATATTTCGTACAACTTTTGTTTGAAAAGTTTCTTCAATAAATGTACCAGTTACGAGAAAATTGATACTAAAAATCATAAATATCATTTTTTGTTCTATTTCCAATATCACTAGAACGGCTGCACTTACGGCAAAAATAGTTAAGTTCATAATGAAAGATATTAATATTTCGCACAACTTTTGTTTGAAAAGTTTCTTCAATAAATGTACCAGTTACGGTAAAATTGCTACTAAAAATCATAAGTATCTTGTTTACGTTGTCATGGATTCGAATGTAGCTTAATTAATCGGATCATCTGCACCTGTTAATATTTCGACAAGAAAACAAAATAGACTGAATTAGATAAATGACATTTCAGAATATTTCTGTAGAGTATTGGTTAGTTGCGATAGCTAGTACTTGAAACCCATTACAAATTGGTATTGGTATAATTTTCCACCCATTCATTTATAGCTTGGTTTTCATATTGTTTCTATTTAATTATTATTTCCTAATACTATATTTTTAAAACCAAGCTTAGGAGCGGCACTAATATTTCAGTTTATTGATAATAGTGCCAGAAAGAACAACTGCGATTTGTCTACCGAGCAAGCGCTAACTGTAATACCCGTAAATCAGGGAATTCCCTACGAGAAACTATACATAATACAATACTGTGGACCCTACGATGCGTGTGTTTAAGTAATTAGGAAATACGAACAAACTTTGTGTTGTTGTTCGGCATTAATATTTAATTATAATAGTAATTATCTTATAATTTGTATCTGAAATTCTGTTTTAAACAATTTTATTGAAAACAAGGTTTTTAAAACTTGATTAAGACCCGGTATTACAGTGATGGTTTAAACTCTAGTTTTGGTTTAAGTTAATACTGTATTTTTAGTGCACTTTGGTACACAAATATCGTAACTATAGAAACGTAAAGATAAACCTTATAACTCCACTGTAATATTGGCCCTAAACCCAGTAGCGTGAAAACAAAAATCATCGTTCCGTTATTAACGTTTTCTGTCCCTAAATTAAAATATATCCGTTCCAAAAACATATATGTTGCTTAAGTATAATATATTGCACAAGTGTACAGGCGAAATTTTTCCAAATCTTTATATTTTACGTATAAAAATTAATGAAACAATTTCCAATAAAAATTGATGATTTTCATACAAGGTTTATTATGAATTGAAGAACGATATTCACAATTTACGGCTGTACAAGCCTAGATGGAACTTTTAATTTGCAATTATTAACAGAACTAAAAATATATTTTATAGTCATAATTCGCAAAATTGTACTCGCATTTTCAAGCAAACTGTTTCAAATGTATCTAGCGGTAACATTTGTAAATATTGCGGTACAGTCGCATTTCAAAATGTGGTTTTAATGTATTTTATGAATTGTTATATTTGTGCTGATAGCCAAAAGCGAGCTGGGTTAAAACCCTGATTAGAAATGGATTAATACGTCATAAAATGGTAAGCCATTTGCGAAAAGAGTCGAAGCGAGGATTAGTGCATAAAAAGTGCAATATTTCCCAAGGCGGACGTGTAAATCCGTGTCATCATTAATTAGATGAAGTGAACTGCATTCAAAAGAGCAACTATGGCGCTGTATGTACGTGCAGCCGGAACATTAGCATGCCGTTTGATTGCTAATTACTTGATTCCTAATAACTCGGTCGAAAGAACACGATCAATGGCTACGTGATACACATTTAAACAAGACACTAAACACAAAAGAACGAAACGAGATCGCACTTAGGAATTCTGCGGAAGTTACAAAGTAATTTTCCAATTTGATGAAATCAGAAGTTTCCGCGCGCAAGAACAAAATATCATTGGGAATAAACGAACGAACTTCTTGCCTGATTACTACCTGTATATACTGTACGTGTATAGGCAATGCCTTGGGACACATAAAAGAATTACTACGCCTGGGATATGATTTCGGTAAAAGCCGCAATCCTTAGTTGCGTAATCCGTCGATGGCAAAAATGTATAATCCCTAAGCTATTCACGGTTGCATGCATCTTTTTGCCTTTTTTACGAGCGCATTTAATGCTTACTTAAACTGACAACACGCAATCGCGTTTTTCAAATATGCGGTTACTGAAGTAATTTAAAAATTACATTAGTCTAATGCAAAGTTGCAATTAGGTGTCGACGCGATTTTAATTTTCGTACTGTATATAGGAGAGAGTTGCTGAAATCGTACCATTTAAGAAAATTGGATTGTCAGACAAATTTGGTTTACTTACACTGAGAAAAATTAATAAATCCCATATATGAATACAGCCAAATCAATGTAGAATTATATTAAATAAATGCTATATTTGTTAACCCAGTTTTAAATAAGCTTTCTTTAATATAAATACGTTTTATTGCCGTATAAGCTATAGTTGAGTTCATGAAGGATTGGACTTGCGCAATAGTAAGTAAATGTAATGCGAAAGACCAAACTTTGGTGAATTCAACTATACATAAATGCATTTATATATTTACTGTTAATAAATCGTACTTACGTAAAATATATTATATAAAATTTTAAAGTGTTAAGGATTGTTCACAGCTAAAGAATTAGTAATTAAGCTTAGAAATTATAAGTAATAATTGCAGTTTGTTGTATGGCATACAAGGTTAACGTTCACAGCAACAAAATTTATCATAAATTGTGTTGCTTGGAATGTTAACATTGCTTGTCATAATACAAACTAGATTATTAATTATAATTTTCTAAGTTTAACTACTAATTGTTTCGCTGTGAACCATCCTTTACGTCCTCTAAATCGCAAATCTATTACTATTAAATAAATTTACTTTATAATAAAGACAGAAACCTCAAATAAATAATGTATTTGTAATAAATAGATTTGTAAATAAATAATGAAGAAATTGAGTAATCTAATAATAATAATTTTCTTGAAATTAGAAAATATACAAAACTATTAAAACATTTTTTTATTTTTAGTGTATTTAAACATATATATATATTTTCTTTTACATTCTAGGACAATAAATCTATTTATAATGACTAATTAATAACATAGTCCTTATTCTTTTAAATTGATTGCAAGGTACGATTCTGGCAACCAGTATTAAGAATCATACAACACAGTTAAAAATTTGGACGTGGATAAACACAAATTCCATGTTAATTTTCAATATATATACAAAATTTTGAGTTAATACACACGGTCACATTTTTTTACTGTGTAACTTATCTCCTAAATCGTACAATTACCTTGAATAGTAAAGTTTGTTTTCAGAATAATAATATGTAGTTATTAGAAATACATTTATTTAAAAAATATTAAATTAAAAATTGCTAATTTATGTGAACATTTATAATAATTACAGTTAAAAATTAAATGCAATTAATATGCAAAATATGGCAATATCTCCTGGTAATATTTAAAGAAATGACACCGATTTGACTCGAGTATTTACAATATGTCACGAAAGAACTCTAATAATATGCTAATTCATGCACAAAATTCGCATATTTAAAGTAATATTTCGTCTTTTTTTGCATTTGTATATAATCCGCGCTTTAGTAATTACAATGAAGAAATAAGATTAAATAATACGCAGAATTGCGTATTGAAAATACAAATTTACAACTCGCAAACAATAATTCATTCTTAAGTTATCAAAGCCAGATAAATCATAATTTAATTGATTTACCTGGTACTGGAAATACAAACGAAATTGAAATTCGGGGCTGTAGTACCAATTGGAACGGATAGGTGTGTATACCCTAGCAACAATGATTGCGTAAATTCGTAGAGCAATTCTCTGTGTAATCCAAATGGCCGTATCAGTAAATCTTAATGAATGGATGTGTAGCTAGCTAGCTAGAGCATGTGACACACACACAATCATTTTCCGTATCATTTGCTTGCGCTGGCTGCAACACTCCCGCTGCGACGATACGTTAGGGAGCCGTCGCGACGCCGTAACACGTTCCACAGTTTAGTAATACAAATCAGGGCTCTCGTTGATACGTCAAAGGCATACATACATACATACATACCACACGGACCAATTGCGCATTGCGATCAGGGTAGCTACGATTGATGGATTTGCCCGTGGCCAGTTGGAATGGCGATCAACGCTCATTTCAATTCCCATTTGATTGATTGGAAAATTACAAAAAAAGAAAAAAATCACTTCCACCTTTTGTCAGACTCTATTCAAATTCATCGTATTTAGACAGTTGGAACTTTTTTTATTTCCATCACTATATAGCATATTGTCTTTATAGTTAATAAATCCATACTCCTGTATTACTTTGGAAAAATGTCTAATTTTAAGAAAATTACAATTAATATTACTCAATTTATGCATTAATAAACTAATCTATTTATTACAAGTGCAATATTTATTTTAGGTTTATTTCTTTTTTATTAAGTACATGTATTTTATAGTAATATATTTGCAATTAAATGCAGCAAAATTTAATATAGTATATTTTACTACAAGTACGATTTATTAACAATAAATAAATGGTGCATTTATGTATCGTATTCGGGAAAAAATATTAAGTGCATATTTTGAAATTCAAAATTATAATATTTAATCATTTTTTCGGGCTTCGGGTTAACAATATGAAAAAATCTTGTAGATATAACATATCTTAGAATTTTTAGTAGAATTTTAGAGTGTATTAATTATTTGTATAAGGGCAATATTAAGGGAGGCTTCAAATTTTGGGGCCTTATAACTCGGGAAGTATACGGGCGATTAGATTTAAACTGCGAGAGGACTCAAATTGGATACTAAATACTATATGTAGCAAATTTGGTTTAAATCGCTACTGTACCTTCAGAGGAGTAGATGGCACAAATTTGGTCTTACGAGCGAGCGACGACTAACATCCATGTATATAAGTTATATATATTTTTGGATTCAGGGCGACGAGACAAACACTTTTTGATCCAAGAATGCTACAGACACACGACCGAATTCTTTAGCTTATTCGGTACTTCGGAGAGCTAATAATATTCATATTGCTTACACGGAAATAATATACGTTTATAGTAATAACCGGTAATTATATATTTATCTCAAATTACATTTTAAATATGCATTCAAGTATAATATAAATGATAAGTAGAATGTATTTGTTAATTTATTACTATTATTGTTAATTATAGTATAAGATATAATAACATATTTGTAAGTTAAATTAAAATTGCTATATTATAGATATATTCAAGAATATTACAATTTTTAGCTTGCCATTCAGTATGTATAAAAGAGTTGTAGTATTTGGTCCTGTGGGTGTTCTACAAGCTTACCCTTCTATTGAAAATTAATTCGTTTTATAATTGCGAATTATAATTTTAAATTACTTTTTTATGGCCTGGGGGGCTGCAAAAATTATATATATATATATATATATATATATATATATATATATATATATATATATATATATACTCGGACTATTGTCAATGGTCTATAATTTAAACAAGTTTTACTTGTTTAATAAGAATGGTCCGTTTTTATTATTTTAAAAATGTTTATATTATCAATTGCTCTTTTACCGTATTTCTGGGCGAACTAAAAACGTGATTGAAAATATTTCAACAGGAAAATTATCCTCTAATTGGGTACTATACTCGTCCTTAGGCATATTATTTATGTTAACGAATATTTGGAATAATCGGACATATCTGAAATATTACAAAAGCATGTATGTATAGGAGTGCCTTAAGCTTTCCGTACAGAGAGTGCGGCAAGCTGAAATCCATTTTGATTTACGTTTTTCCAATAAGTGCACGAAATAGGAATCGGCAATGGGAAGCCAGAAAAAAATTAAGAAGCGGAAAATACGACACAAGTATAAGTATCGTGTTCGACAGGAAGTAATCCAATACAACAAGTGATATATTATTTTGTGGCAGGCAGGTAGCCTACACTACTAATAAATCAATACTTTCTATTATGGATTACTTTATACTTATGATATTTTTGTTTTACCGAAATATGAAATATGTTTCTAGTACTCTATACCACACAAAATACACTACAAATCTACAAATAATTAATCCAATTAATTTAGCCGTAAAATGCGATTTGAAATCATATATGAACCTTGGATTAATTATTTAATGACTTAATGCTTATTTAATTTAATTTTATATTTGAATAGATTATTTGCAATAATATTATCTATTTAGCTTTACGTTTGTTTCGTTTGTGGTCTTTATATCCAATAAATAACCAGTGGCGAGGCAAGACTTCTAATTTTGCAGTGGTACAGCATTTTTAGCTCGCCGTACGAAGTACCGAAGAAGCTAAAGCATTCGGTTGTGTATCTGTAGCATTATCGGATAAAATATTACTCATAAGGCGAGCTGAACGCATCGGTGCGTTGTACGTACCAAATCTCGTTTTCATTAAACAAATGTCGGTTTGAGTTTGAACAATTTTATAATTTGTAAATTCAAGAAAGGCTCTATCTATTTTACCTTTAAGACTTTCACACTGTAGTAAAAAAAAAATCATGTAAATTTACCAGACTTCCAATGTAGAATTACTGTTTAAAAACTTGTAACAATACTGAATTATTTATTAACGTGGTTCTTTAGTGGACAACATTAACTTATAAAGATGAAATAATAATCGTGATATTTCTGAAGTAATTCGCAGTAAATGAGTCAATCAATTATAGCAATGTTCGTCGTGATGACAATTCACTTATAACAGCGTAAAGTTTTGGTAACAATGGCTGCCCAAATGGGTCCCTCGTTACCAAAATGGCAACTCACTTATGTAAAACAATATAGATATATGTGCATCGGTGTCCAAAGTCAATTATTCTAAAATGATCTGCGTTCGTGTGCGGTAGAACGAAGCCACCCACTCTGTTGACACATTTGACAGTGATGAGTGGTCGGAATTAAGGACGTCCCCGTCCCATTCTTGCGTCGCGTCGGTCGTCCACAACTCATCTTTCATTATAACGTTGTGTATTTAATGTCAAGCCACCACCACCACCACCACCATTACCAGCCAATTTACTAGAGTGTCCGCATTCTTTATTCAGATCGCTGCGCACTAATTTCTAATTAACTGTTACGACCAATCGTATTTTACAATATAGAAGAGTGCTACAGTTTAGCGCTACAACATTCGGATTTATATAAGACTTAGTTATATTGATGCAGTTTTGCAGGAGGGAAACCTAAATTTAATCAAGAAAATGAACGATGAAAATGGTTTAATCCCCAGTTTCATAAATGCTTGTTAATATTTAGCACCGTATTTTAATGTTACTAATATTTCTGTTTCAGAAATATCTTTTAAATTTAACTTTAATGTAATCAATTTAATTTCAAAAGTTCTTTTATTACTCCTAATCTACTTACTTTATGTATATCCTAGTCTTAAAATCGAAATGATCGATTTAGAACTATTTTCTCAAAAACTACTCGACCGATTTGTTTGTTCTTAATATTAAATGAAAGTAAATACAATTTATAGAAACTTATGCATACATTTTGAAAAATAACTATGATTTAAAGCGCCCTAAAGTAAAAATTAAACTCGAAAAAAATACTTTTTTCTTTACACGGTCGCCATTTTGTCAAATATTAACTTTTTTCACCAAATGTTGGTATACGCTCCAGAGCATTCTATACGCTTTTAGAATCTAACATTAAAATTGGATTCAGATTACCCGTTGATGAGATACGAGTTCACCCGTTTAGTGGTGACCTAGATATACTCTCCGCGTTATCTAGAAAAGTTTCATATATTTTTTTACGAAAAAAAAATTTAATGTAGAACAATAGACGAGCAATAATGTGGCTTAAATCCCTAATTGATAATTTTATCCTAGCCTGAGAAAAAAATTCATAAAAAGCACACTTTTTTTGGCCAAATGTTTTAATGAGTATGAGGTTATACATTGTTAATTTTTTTTGTTACCTGCTAAAATCTCTGCTATTTTAATATAAGGCAAAAAATTTGTTAAATAATTAAGTCGGAATTTAAAGTAGCAACAATTTATGTTTTTCTTTCTTAGGCGTCCATATTAGGGAAACAATCCTGGAATCGTACCCTTTAAGGAAATTAAATTTTGGGCACATTTGGTTTACTTGTTTTGTATATATTTGAACTAAACAATTAAGTAACGTGTGTTATGTACATTCTAGGTCCTTTAATCGTATAAATAATACTTTCTTTATTATTTAAACTGCTCGAATGGTACGATTATGGCAACCGGAATCATGAATTATAATGTTCTTTTAATAGTCAAGTTTGCTTGGGGGATTCTACACAGTTAGTAATTCATTTTGGACATAAATTATAATTATTTACAGTTAATATTTAAATTCAATTAGTACAATTTGTTTGCAAACATTTTAAGTATACGAACTACGACCGAACACTCAAGCTCTGTACTGTAGAACGAGTAAAAATGTAGTCTAATAAAATTAACGTAGAATCGATATTGTGTAATGTCTTAATATAGAGTAATTATATCCCAAAGGAGATGAAAATAAGTTTGTGTACTCCCATGCCTAATATCCATGAATCAGTAAATAATTCAAGCGCCTCAATATCTAAATTTGTTATGTAACCCAAATTAAAGTTATCTGCAAGTTTATATATACGGTGTTATTGGGGAATTAAGTTGTAAGCTGGAGGTGGGCACGTGCCTCTGCCAATACCCAATTCGGTTTGGCGCTATCAGCTGCAGATATCATCGGACAATTAGTCAATTAAGCCAGGGCTTGACCTTTGGTCAATACACCAATTAGGACGGGAACATTAATGATGGCTGAGCTGAATTGTACTGTATACAAAATATAGACAAGTATAGATTACAGATTCGAGTCCATAAATACAAAAATAAAACTGGAGTAGCCGTCACTCGACTTGCTCTTTAGCTATCTGAATGTATAAGAATGTTTTATTTAAACGGGGAATTCTCGCATTTTGTTATATTGGGCGTTGTGCGAGAATCGCGTAATATAAAAAAGTCGTAATATTTTTAGCGCGTAAGTGATGATAGGTTGTGTATAATTAGTATCTAGGAAACTTAGAAAATAATGAAGAACCATGTAGATTAATTGGTGTGGCATTGACTACATAAGTGTACAAAGCAAGGCGAATAAGTAGTACCTAGCGAGTGGTAGTGTGGTTGATGTTCGGTGTTCGGTGTTCGGTGTTCTGCAGACTTAGATGACAGCTGAACGTGAAGTGTTTCGCTTTGACAGTGGCTGTCACAACATAGCAAATGGATTCGCTCGTTCGTTGTGTGCGCGAATCTGCGTCAACGATGATCCATACATGTATACCCGACGAACATAACCAAACAATATGTGCTTATCATCATACGAAACATTATTTATTCTAACAATGTGCCAACATGAAAAATCGGCCAAAATCAACATGTGATTTTCACTCTCTTTCGCCACACCACGGCCAAGCAAAAAATTGTTATGTATGTAGAATACGACTGCGGAATATTGATTCGAATAATACGTAAAAAAAAAAAAAACGAATGTTGTATTCACTAGAAATATATATCCCTAATTGAAATAATGCCAATTAGCTTAATATTTTATTACGTTATCAAATAATTACTACTTTAATATTCAAATATAATATGTAATTTATTTCAATATTTATCTGTAATAATTCGGTGGAAAAAAACAAATAACAAATTATTTGAGTCCTTTTTTGTTTCTTTGCCAATATATTGCCATACGATTTATTAAATATAGTCCTGAAACATGTGTATCTATGATAACAAATACGAAATTTAAGATTTTCCGTAGCAGTTTTCTCGTAACTGGTTCATTTTTTACAGAAACTTTTCAAACAAAAGTTGTGCGAAATATGAATATCTTTCATTATGAACATAACTATTTTTGCTATAAGTGCAGCCGTTCTAGTGATATTGGAGAAAGAATAAATGAATGCATTTCCGGTTTGAATATTCGTTTCAAAAATAGGTTCACATTTAGACCATACACAAGTCTTAAATTTAAAGTTTCACCATTTTACATTCGATAGTTTTGGCTCTAGAACGGTCACAGACACACAGACGTCATTCCAAATTCAGAGAAGATTTTTCATGACTACAAGACTTTGTAAACGAAAGTAAAAACAATCAAAATGAATTCATGGAACTTCAATACGAATTTTTCCAGTTAATTTCATTTTGTGATCACAATATTATCTTTTATTCATTACGTATAAGAGAGTAAAAACATAAACAAAGGAAGCTGTTATGTCTATGAAAAGAAAATCAACAAAATACACTAATTAGCAATTGTCTACAACTCAGTAATAAAGTTAATTATTCAACTTCGCCAGATTCTTTGGGGCCGGATTTAGATTTTTTTTAATTAATTGTTTTATTTGTTTTGTGAGTAGGTATTTATTTTCCAGGAATAAAATTTCATGGAAAAGTGTTTGTTTAGTCTTTGTGCAACCAAAATAAAATAACACTAATTATATTTGTTTGTTTGTGTATATGTGATTGAGTTTATATGTATAGAATGCTTCTTGGCATAGGCAGGAATCGCACCCAACACCAGGATAATATTTTAACCTTTGCTTTTCTTTTAAATTAAACAAGATGGTTGTAATGTAGCGTTAAATATTACGTTGTGTTTCTATAATATTAAATATATGTTTGAATTAGGTCACAATTGTGACATGTGGACGTGATACTTCGTTTATGTGTAAAACATTAAGTGTTCGGTTATGCTGACGTGTCATTTCCGCGAAATTATTGCCTGGTTTTTCGTTGGTGTGGCACTTGGCCACAATGGTTACATAGTTGCACAATAGCTCTACGGAGAACGATTTCAGGAATTCCACAGGCTGCCCACGTACAACAATCATAGGTTATGTTTGCTGTCTCAGCGAGACCTGTCTACACTTGTTTTTAATGGCTGCCAACTAAAGTTTTTGATAGTATACACCACTAATTAAATTACACTTCATTTATATATACATTGTTCATAATCTTAGTAGTGATATTTGTAAATAAATATGTTTTATGCATAGTTACCATATTTTCAAAATAATTTCATGATATTCGCTGTATCAATGACATAAGTAAAATAATATTATGGAAATATCTTTTGGTTACAAAATAATTTAAATATAAACCCAGTTTAAGACACTGCAGTATTTTATAATTACAGTACGTCAATTTACTGCGTACAAGAAATTAATAAAAAATGTATTACTAAGCTAATATGGTTACTGTATAATCGTAAATTAATTATTAATCCCATAACATTTGACAAACTTAGTACCTACTATATAATTTTATTCAAGATAAAATTGATGGCAACTTTTCTTACCAATATTTATATCAGTTGATTACAGGTCGTTTGTCATAATTAGCTGGCATTATCTAAATGTCAAATCATTGTGCGTTTGTCAATGGCAAAACAAGTGCTGGTTGTTATCTCAGCGATATTTATCTTTGACACTTATTGGGCTGTTTTTGTTTGTACGCTAAAAGGGCACTTAGAGAATATTCAGCGCAAATAAATACATTTATATATATATATATATATATATATATATATATATATATATATATATATATATTAAATTAAGGCTCCTCCGCCAAAAGATATGAAAAACATATTTTATTTCTATTTTATTGTGTGTCAATTGTGAGATGCAATCAGTTTTTTATTACTACATATACGTCAAAATGCCGACAATTTGTTGCATAGTAAGTTGTATAAATAATAAAGTGGATTATAATAAAGATAAAAAGGTATCCTTTTATAAAAACTTACAGGGAAAATAACAAAAATACAAATATACGGTAGTATATATCAAAAAAATGAACGTAGGGCCTTGATTTTTTTTAATTGCTTGTTTAAAAGTGAACTTTAATTTGATCTATGTGCTATTTTTGAAAAAAAAATCTAAGCAATTCAGGTAACTTGTCAAACAAAGAAATTTTTAAGAATAAATGCTTGGACTTTATCAGGAAACAAAGATGTAGGCATCCACTTGCATTGATTCCGCATAATTTTTTTCTTAAAGTATATTAAATTACCTACAAAATGAGAACAAAAACGTATTGATACGATGAAAATTGATGGAGCTATACGCATTAGAAAAATGGCAGAATTTCGATGAAAAATTTTCTTTCTAATATCTTTAACTATTATATTTATCATTTTTTGTGCCCAGTTTGCATTTACAATTGTTATACGGTGTGCTGGAAGCATAAGTGCATATACCTATGCTTGTTGTAATGGCCTTTGAAGAAAAATGTAAATTTGAATCACTTTTTGAAGATTTAATATACTATAGCTTTTATTTAAACTTTTAGAATTGTTGATGAGGCGAGCTGGAGTCATTAGTGCTAACATCAATACGTGTTTTAATAATTTTTAATAATATTTGCTTAATCTAAGTTGAACTTTGAACCTGTGTATCAGTTTTTATTTAAACTTGTGAATTGTTTAGGAACACATTTAATTTCGTTAGGTGGGCTGGAGATATTAGTGCTTTCAGCAATGCTCATTTATTGCTTTCGACTTTCTTCAGGACATACAACCGCTTACTATAGCTCTTTTGTACACTGTACGAACAGCTAATGGGAACCAAGGAAGCCTTATTAATTCGGCAGCTTTTATTTATATTAAAATGAAATTAAGGTTTCGTCGTTAGTTGATAAAGCGGGCGATATTTTTATTAGAAAATTACGAAATCCGCAGACTGTTGCGCCGTGTTGGGTTCTCAGGCCGTTAATAAAATTTAATTAGAAACTGTAAGTTGGACGTAATTGGGAATAAATTGTCGAAAGCAGGCGCAGGCACAAGCACAACAAGGCCCGTTGTTGCTACACATTTTATTAAATTAATTAAATCATTATTTGCACGGATACGCATTCGTTTGAAATAAAATTGTGGTGGATTAAATCAATACAGACACATCAAATATATGTGTACGTTTCGTATGTATAATCGACTAATAAAGTCAAACACACACGTGCACAACATTTTAAAGATTAAGTTAACGTGTTAGCGGCTAGCCAATATATAATAAAAATATCGATTGTGGTTTGGCACATTAAAATAACATGCACACGGAGAAAGCGCAAGATTAGGTGCAACGCACCTATGCCTTCAGCTCGCCGTGTTTTCTTTTCAGTAAAAGTTTTCTTTTTTTATATAAAGAAACCAGTTTTTTAACCACCGTGTAGTTTATAGAAAAGAAAATCTATATATTTTAAAGATTAAATTTAAATAAATATAAAGACTTTGTTACTGATTGATTGCAACAATAGCGTATTTTAAAACGATTAAATTTATATACAAAAAGAACGATTAGTTTTTGTTTCGTTCAAAAAGAAAAGAATGTCGAATATTTCAGGGTGTGAATTTCGTAAGAGCATCATCTCTTTGTAAGTACGTGAGAGAATAAAGTATAGAGAGAGAGAGAGAGCAAAAGATAGACTTTCTTTTATAGAAGAATTGAAGGCACGAAGCTAAAGTAGTCATACGAAAATGGCATAGAATTTTTTACAAGTGCTGATATTATCTTTCCAGTTTATTTTCTTGCTAAAAAGTTGAGTGAAAATATAACAAAGCTGGAACGGGACAAAAAATGAACGTATGCAGAATATGCTTAGAAAAAAAAATGCAGTGGCCTTCACTCGACTTTCTTGTACTTCTACAATCTGTATTTAATATAACCCTTTATTTACTTAAATATAAAATATTAATTTTCAAAGAAAAAATTTTTTAAGTTTTTCAAATTTATTTTTAAGCTAAAGGCATTGTTATTATTATTATAAAAATATCTAAACATAGTTTAAAATAGTGGTTATAACCTTGCCTGTTTAAATAGTGATAATCTAAATATTGGATCACATAAATAAACAAAATAATATGTAAGTCTGCCAACAATTTCAAGTTGTTCTTGAGATTAAATCAACTTGATCTTGCCAATTGATCCACTATACCACTTTTCCGCTGAATTCATCTGATTTACATAAAAATATTAAAAATTAATCATCTTTATGCAAACGACACTCAATTATATCCGTCAATTTAGCCGAACGGTGCTCCAAACGCGTCACTAATAAATCAATAATGGTCTCGATAATCCAGTTTCAATTTCTAAAGAACATTTCATGAAAATAAACTCTAGTAAATTAATTACTCGACTTTCTTGTCCTTTCACTATCTGTATTTATAATTACGCTAAATTTTGTTTTAAATTATGAAACTATATCTATATATATTGCAATAAACGTAAATATAACTATTTTCAAATGCAATTTTTCAGTAAATAATACATTTAAAAACAAATTTTGGTACGCGTACAACGCACCAATGCGTATAGCTCGCCTTTAAATAAGATATACGTTGCGAGCAGTTTTTAATTATAATATTTAGTAATTTTTTTCGGGCTTTAGGTTAACAATATGAAATAATTTTGTAGATATAAAATACCTTAGAATTATTAGTAGAATTTTTAAGTGTTTAAATTTTTTTTATTAGGGCAGTATTAAGAGGGGCTCTAAAATTTGTGGCCCTATAACTCGGAGAAGTATACGGGCGATTGGATTTAAACTGCGAACAGATTCAAATGGGATGCTAAATAATATATAATTTGGTGTGAATCCCTTTGTACCTTCAGAGGAGTAGAGGGCACAAATTTGGTCTTACGAGCGACATCCAAGTATATGAGTTATATATATATATATATATATATATATATATATATATATATTTATATATATATATATATATATATATATATATATATATATATATATATATATTTATATATATATATATATATATATATATATATATATATATATATATATATATTTGGATTCAGGGCGAAGAGACAAACACTTTTTGTTAATGAAATTTTTTGTTTCGAGAATGCTACAGACACACGACCCAAAGGTAAAAAAGAGTAAAATAATAAATGATATAAAAATGCACAGGTTTCGAAAGTAACATCAATGCGAGTTGTATACCAATCTACGAATCTCCTTTAATTTGCAAAATGGCAAAAAGGAAGCTGTGATTTGAGCTGAGGATACTATAGACGCACAGGTGTATGAGTTTGAAATATTTAGCACGCGTCTGATTTAAATAATAAAGCAGAAATAAACTTTGTTTTTGTTGTACAAGCGGGAGGAAAATGAACACATTATTGTAACTTCTACTACAGCCATCACAAAACACATGCAAAGGCAACTTATGAAATATTAACTGGTAGTGAAAGTAAAGGTAAATGGATGCTGTACTGTTGCATGCCGTAAGGGACCCATTACATAAACAACAAAATTGTTCTGTGATTTTTAAATGAAAAATAAAAATCATTTTCTGTATAAACCAACTACGAAAAAAATGGATATTAAATAGAAACAAGCTTTGGTACAATGCACCTATGCGTCCAGCCTTATAAGTAACATATGCGAGCAGCGGTTTTTAATTTTTTGTCCTTTTAGTTAACAATTTGAAAAAATGCTATAGATTTAAAAAGTCTTACAATATTCAAAATGCAAAATAATCATATTTAATATTTTTTTATGGCCTATGGGTGAACAATATGAAGAAATCTTATAGATATAAAATATCTTAGAATTGCTAGTAAAATTTTTGAGTGTTTTAATTATTTTTATAAGGGCAGTATTAAGGGAGGTTTTAAATTTTGGGGCCATATAACTCGGGAAGTATACGGGCGATTGGTTTTAAACTTCAAGCGGATGCAAATAGGATACTAAATAATATGTGTACCAAATTTGGTGTAAATCGCTCCGGTACCTTCAGAGGAGTACCGGGCACCAATTTAGTCTTATGCGCGAGTGACTTACATCCAAGTATATGAGTTTTTAGGGAAGTACAGGATCGTTCTTTTTTTTTCGTGAGCATATTTATTTATCCAGTGTAAATTGGATGTAATTTGGTTAGCAGTGTAAATCTGTTTATGTTTTGTGCAAACTTATCTTGTTGGTAAAAGTGATGGTGTTTGTAGAGCGATGAAACAGTGTTTAGTTAGACCGCTAGTTGCCGGCAACTTTGCAAATGGCAAGTTATTAGGTACATACGTACATACATACAAACACAGTTGAACCAATGCAGGGGCATTTTGACCGCTGCGGTCACAAGCGGCCGAGATGTTTCAACCACCGCGTGCAATTAATTGTTAAATGCCTCTCTGTCTGTGTGACATATAACATGGGTGCACTTATACTTGCTGCCCAATCCCTCCCCTTTGCCCCCCTGTAGCCTAACCGAAAATACGTGTGGTCCATTTCGGACGCATATTTTTGCCCTTAATTCTATTTCTGGTATATAAGGTACTTCATGCCAAACCCGACAAACCCTCATTACTTTGAATGGAGATGACATTCTCAACAATACGACATCTAAACGGCGTATGTGTAGTCTGTCATTGTCATACATACTCTGTCTTTGTCTCCTACAACGGTATTTACAGGTGTTCAGGAATACGTTTCGAATAAACGTACAGACAAAAAACAAGAACTGACACTAGCACCAGTGCTACCAGCGAGCCCAATCGCAATAAATACAATACTAAAAGCGATAGCAATTCATTATTGGAACATATTCAAATTATTGTTTTATACAATAATGTATTAATATATGACGAGTCTTTAAATTCTGGTTTATGTTGTCGTGAATGTTTGATGACATTTCTTCTGCATTTAATATGAATTAAATGCATTTCTGACTTTACGTATATAATTCTAAATCATCGACATTATACTCACAGTGCCCACTGAACCTATCCAACCAATTATAATCCCGAGATTTATTTATTCCTGCACCATAACAGTATTTATTTTCCATATCCTCACAACAATGTGTCCGTAATGCCATTATATTCAATAAGCAGTCATTCTCGATGGAATATCTTTGATTGTAGCGTAAAAATAGATAATTTCTAATACGAAATGGCATTACTTTGAACTAAATGAACCTGATGCTTTGTCTTAATTGATATTTTGATGTTACCTTTACTAAAGGCATCTAAAAGTCATGGCAATGAATACAGGAAGTTCTTCGGATCCATGGCATGATTTTAAAATTCAAAAGTGAAAAAGAAAATTTGAATAAAACGAAAGAAGAAAGAGTAATAAAACAAACCGAGCAACTGGGAACAGTGTGAAAGCTGAACTAGGAAAGAAATGGGTGTCCAGGGCTTCTAAACCTTCGTCTGCTTTCCGTGCCAAAGCATTCAACTGTGCCCTCTCCAGGGACCACTAAAATTATATATATATATATATATATATATATATATATATATATATATGTATATATAAATAAAATCATACATGGCAAGTTCTGCCACATACGCAGTAGAATCTCTGAATATAGAAATGTCCCTATGCTGATACGAGATTCATAAGGGTATTTCAATTTCTCAACAACGCACTTATTACAATTTCTTTACTTTCATGAACAAAGAAGAATATAGTTTTATTCATTCTACCATTGCCATGTAGTAACAATGGGTGAAATGCAATGCAAGATATATTTTGTTCTGAATCTGTTGAACGATATTCTTATATTAAAAGATTCTTTACAGAAGTTTCAGGACAACCAAATCACTTCTGACTCTTCTGAGGTACGTTTAAAGCTCTTACTCAAAAATCACCGGTATGGTGAGCTGGAAGCACTGGTCAACCAATAACAATTTAATGAAGCTCAAAACATGTATTTCCCTTCCAAAATGTTTCATTATATTTTATACTTCCTTTTAGACTCATCCAAAATGGTAAAAATTTAAACTATTATTGGAAGCTTTACAATTTTGATAATTATGCATTTATTCAGTTTAAAAATACAAAATTAGCATAGCCCCCTACTTATAACAGAACTTGAATGTATATTAAAACATTATTTCTTGCACGATTTCTGTATTTAAAAATTAATTAGTTCATATTCAGCCTGGACGATCTTTGAAAAGTTCGTTCCTTTTTTTAATTGAATAAATTATCCCTAATAGAGACTCATAAAGCGAATAATAATATACTAAAGCCGTCATAAATAATGAGTATAGGGTTATAATGGCATCATGAATATTTTAGTAGTGTAAATTAGGTAACAAACTTTGTTTACGTTTGGTGTGTCTAGAATAGCAAATGATTTTAGTACGGCACTTATAATATCGGTAAAGATTTCATCGCAGTGAGTTCCTTTCAATAAAATGGAGTAGTTTAAGTTGAAAAGTTCTGCTGCACTTTTTATGTGCATCCATTCCATTCCGTTCCTCCATTTTCTCTTTACGAGGAATATAAAACTTTGCCGGACATGATGGCTCAATCACAAAAATTGATATCTTTTCAACTTGAAACCCCTGGACTCTGGAGAATTGCTCTCAGGATTGATTACTGAACGAAATTCTGATCCGGCAAAAATAAGAATTTTATTCAATTTTCATGTTAAATAGCTCTATGAGTTCGAAGTATTTCTGTAGACGGCGCCACCGTTCAACTTTAATATTCATATAAACCAGTATAGAAATATGCAATATTTATACTACAATTAATAACATTTCATCGAATTATGACTGTTTAATGAATAAAAAAGAATCTCTGTTTTCTTACAGGGTCTCAAAAAGAATTGAATAAAATTTACAAAAAAATATAAGATTTTTGTTCTTTATAAATTTCTATAACCATAAACAATAATAAAAATATATAATTTACAAAATTAAAATACTAGATTAAATTATTAATTTCTCTGTTTTGTCATCTATGTTTGTTTTAATTAATTTAATAACATGTTCACTTTATTATTTTTACACTTTTTTTTATCTTTTTCTATCTGTAATCTGGGCTGGCAATAACTAACAAATTATTTTTTATCGAACCTAAAATGAACCAGACATCTTAGACAAAAATATAGTCAGACAAATAATATATATTTTCAATAAATAACCTTAATCGCTTAATCTATGCTTGAAATAAGCTAAAAAAAAAAACAAAGGGCTGTTTTTATTTCGATAAGGCGTGGGTTCAGATTCCTATTAAATCGGGATCATTCCCTATCATCAATTTCTAGTTATCTGCGCTTGAGAAATAAGTTGAACGGAACAAAACTAGCTTCATTTTTTGCGAAGAAAATATATTAATGGATTTTAGTGGAAATGATTAAATATATTCTTAAAACCCGTTTAATAAAACAGTTTATTCCCCAACGGGATTTCATCCACGCATCTCTATTATATATATTATATAAAATTCTTTTCAAATATAGAAGGTGCATCTAGACCACATACAAGTCTTAAGTTTGAAGTTTCACAATTTTACGTTCGACAGTTTTGACAATCCTATCGTGATTTAACTATAAATAATTGCGGAACAAAGTAATCGGTCAGAGTTTTCACTGCAGTGTTCCATAAACAATGTAGGTGCATAGCAGGGGGTGCATAAACTTTGGCGGAACATGCAGTGGTCATGCACCGGTAATCAGTGGGGGCATCGAACCCGAACCCGAACCCGCCAGTTATACTCTGTGTTGCACCACCACCACCACCACAACAAGCATAACACGCGAAAGCTAAATTGCACTTTGAATAAAAATAAATGATACTCTACTCCCCACGTAAATACACCGTACAAAAAAAAAAGAACGCTAAAAACAAACTTTATTTTTACTTTCTTATCCGTTGTTTACAAAGAAACTATTGTGTGCATTGTCCGACTAGAGCTTTCAGCGGAATTATATGTTATCAGTGAATCGATGTTGACTCTTTTCATTAGGATCACTCTGTGTATGTCTGTCTGTCTGTCTGTCTGTCTGTCTGCTCTCTGAAGCCCGTCTTGCACGGTATAATGACAAATAAAGCATAGGTACAGCTCCCTGTATAATCTGAATAATCAATATTGAAAGTAATTCTTATTGAATACAGAATACAGAATACAGAATTGATTGCAACAAAAAATGTAAATGTAAATATCACGAAAAGGACATAAGTTAGAGAAAAAGTGAGTCTTATAATAGATAAAAAAATTAAAATTTCAAGCAACTTTTGTTTGAAAAGTTATTTCGAAAATGCACCATTTATTGAGAAATCGTCTATGAACATATATTTACTGGAAATTCTTGGTTTCTTGTGTTATTTTTTAAATATCTCGAAAAGGACACGAGTTAGAGAAAATGCGAATCTTATAAAAAATAAAGATATTAAAATTTCCAGCAAATTTTGTTTAAATAGTTTTTTCGAAAAATGCACCATTTAATGAGAAATCGTCTTTGAACTTATCCAAGTAATACATTTACCAGAAATTCTTGTTTAAATGTGTTATTTCTTAAATATCTCGAAAAGGACATGAGTTAGAGAAAATATGAGTCTTATAAAAGATAAACATATTAAATTTTCCAACAACTTTTGTCAAACAATTTTTTTCGGAAAATGCACCATTTACTGAAGAATCTTCTTGGAACATACCCCTAATAGTACATTTACCGAAAATTCTTGTTTTCTTGCGTTATTTTTAACATATCTCGAAAAGGACACGAGTTAGAGAAAAAGTGCCTTTTATAAAAGATAAAGATATTTAAATTGCTAACAACTTTTGTTTTAAAAGTTATTTTAAAAATTGCACCATTTACTGAGAAATCATCTTTAAACATTTCTAAATAATACATTTACATTTCCCTAGTTCCTACACATATTGATATTGTTTCATGGCAATGGTAGAATGAATTTAAAACCCATTAAAGATATATTATATATAAAGTGATAACTAAGGCACTCCCGATTTTTTGTTTTTGATGTTCAAGACAAATAGATTAATTTCTGTTCCAAATATTGAATTTTGTTAAGTTTCTCTCATTTCTGAAGAGAAATTATACGAATTCCATAATAGAAAGATAATGCATATTCGGCAAGCATTTATTATAACCTCTAGTACACCACTCTTTGAAATTACATTGTGGCATTACAAAGTTTTCTGACTTCGTTTCTCTCATCTAATAACGGGGTGGGTAGCTACTTTACGAGTTTACGCATGTATTTCAAGTGAAATATTGCTTCAGTGAATTCCATCATTCAGAATTCTAAATTCAAACTTGGTTCCTTCAAAATATTTAATATTGAAAAATAAGACATACACAAACCCACTTTAATTAATTAATCCATTTGAAATTATTGAAATTACATATATATGAAATTTGTGTAGCGGTAAGATTAGTTGGAAGTTGGACAGGTTGACAAACTTACGAATATTTCACACAGTTAAATTTAAAGTTTGCAAGCAAAGTTCGGACTATTTTGGAAAACAAAGTTTATACCAGTAGTTTAAGTTTAATCCTGCTAAAGTTTTACTGTCTCGAAAATGGCCCAAGTTGCAGAAAAGGTGATAAATATAAATGATTTTTTATTTTTTGCTCGAAAAGTTTTCTGTGGGTTTTTAACCAATTTAGGACCTAATAAATAAAGCTTCCCTTAACACTTAAGCTCGTTGTGTAATCAATTTGGTAAAATTATTATTTTTACTTTCTTATACGCACTGTTGTACAATAATTCAAATACAAGTATATTTTATTATATATATATTGAAAAAATGTTAAAAATATAAACTAAGAGAGTTGAGATTTTGTATTTATTGTAAATGATAACAAAATACACGAGCATGACGAGTTGAAGGCGTTAGTGTGTGCACCTGTGTTCTAGTAATTTCTATATTTAATAACAAAAACGATTGTAGGTACTTGTTCGGAGTAACACGATAAAAGTATTGCGTGTTAATTAAATAGCAGTTGACATTTTAAGCCACCATTTTGGTTCACATGAATCAAATATTAATAACGCATCATTGAAAAAGTCAAATCGCAATCTGAAAATGCTTATAGAATACGATGCAGAATGAAATATAATTATGTGCAAGTGGAATGCGTTGTAGTACCATCATTTATAAATAATGTATAAACCGTAATTTGAGCGGTGCTCAAGAGAGAGACACACAGACACACACACAGGCCTTAACCTGAAATTCATTCGGTGCAATTTGACATTTTCAGCAGGGCACGAACGTCACCTCTACACGGCCACCGAAAGCCGCGCATTTTCATTAAGTCTGCTCCATCTCTAGCAATTATCCTCCGTGTCCTCTGTCGTGCCTGCAATTCGTCTCTGTTCTCCCTGCTCCTGTTCCTGCTCCAGACTCACTTTACTTCGTCGGTCGTCTCGTTCGAGTCAAGTGCCTGCCACGCCACGTAACCGTCACACTCGTACAGACATACGTACTATTCGATCCAACACACCAGAATGCGAACATTCGATGTATTTTATGTTGTTCTCAAGTACGCTCGTCTGCTTCCCACTTACATAAACCTTCTATTTACATCCTGTTAACTATTATGTTCCCAGCACAAATCTTTTCGCGTCAACATCATTTACGAAATACGATTTGAATAATATTATTTTGAACTAATGCTTCCTTCTGTTAAATTCTTGTTTATTATTTTGGAACCTTGAATATTCGTACAGTCTTTATAATTCAATATATATAAAAAACAAGATTCGGTACATACAACGCACCCATGCGTCTAGCTCGCCTTATAAGTAATATATGCGATATGCGAGCAACGGTTTCTAATTATTATGGCCTTTTGGTGTTAACAATTTGACAAAAATGTTATAGATATAAAAAGTCTTACAAGTATAATAAAAAAAATATAATATTAAATATTTTTTGACGGCCTTTAGGTTAACAATATGAAAAAACCTTGTAGTTATAAAATATCTTAGAATTATTAGTAGAACTTTTGAGTGTTTTAATTATTTTTATAAGGGCAGTATTAAAGAGGGCTCTAAATTTGCAGGCCCTATAACTCGGGAAGTATACGGGCGATTGGATTTAAACTGTGAGCGGATTCAAAGGGGATGTTAAATAATATGTGTACCAATTTTGGTGTGAATCGCTCCGGTACCTTCAGAAGAATAGAGGGCACCAATTTGGTGTTACGAGCGACCGACGACTAACATCCAATATAAATGCGACAGAAAAGTTTTAGGATCACTGTTCTATAATAATTATAATTGTTCTGTATTTGAACTAAAATGAAAATGCGACGAGATATGAGAGAGAGAGAGAGAGCCGAGAGTATGCTTATTACACAGTATTTCTGTCAAACAAACACACTTTCTGTTCTGTCTCTTGACGTCACGATTCTTATAATAAACCGATAAATTCTGACGTCAGCTTTAAGCTTCTTTCTTTCGGATAAAATAATATATATATCTTCCATAAATATATTCAAACTCCAAGCACAATATCTGTATAGATATACTCTCTATAGAATATAAGTACGATACAAAGCTTCTATGTATTAAAAAAAAAAAAAGTCAAAAATAAAATATTTAAAATATGGGGCATACTTTAAATATTTTATTTTAGACGTTCTTTTTTTTTGTAAACATAAAAGAAATACTTCCACTATCTATGATATATAAAACCCGTTAAATTGTGAAGAATGGACTGTATTATGTGTATGATATGGGCACACGGTACCTACAGGTGTAATAGTAATATTGGTTAATTTTGTTTTTAATTAAATAGCCGTGAAATTATATCAATATTTGTGGTAACTAGAAAATCGCAATTGTAACATGCTTATTTTCAAAAGCGATTTATTAGTATATGGTATGTATTTCAAAAAAACTTTTTAAATAAAAGTTGCTAGAAATTTTAATATCTTTAACTTATATAAGAATCAACTTTTCTCTAACTCATGCCGTTACTGAGATATTTAAAGAAGTAGCAAAAATAAACGATTATATATATATATATATATATATATATATATATATATATATATATATATATATATATATATATATATATATATATATGTATACAAATCTTTAGTTTAAAGTTTCATATTTTTATCTTTAATAATTTTGAGTATAAAGCATTCACATATACATAGACGTTATTGAGGAAATAGTCATAATGGATTCAAGGACCCTAAAAATGAATATATCCATTAAAATCTCGAGTTCCATTTCCTTTTTTTTTTTTCTTTTCTTTGTGATGACAAAACTTGCTTTACTGTATTACGTATATATGATAAAGCAAAAATGTGAAATATCCGAAGAGCAATCTCCATAAATAAAATAGCAGTTTTTCAATTGTTTGCTTTTGTTTGTAGGCAAGCAAACATGTTGGTTGTGTATAATGCACTCACTCGCACAATATATATATATATATACGTATATGTTATGTTGCTGATCGAAAGACCGACGAACCAAATGTTTCTTTTATTGTGGTATCTAGTTTGATGTTTTTGTGGGCTCGCAACGAATCTTCAGATCAATGCAAGATAGATACGCGGCTCTTGATACCATTTCCACAAATATAAAATACATCGCGTGTTTCGCCAATATTTTATTGTCATTATTTGTTGTCGGTCGGAAGTTTTCCTGGTTTCCCACTACAGAAATAGAAACTGCATGGGCGGATGTATTTTATGTCTATTGTAAAGATTCAATTTTATGTGTGGTGCTTCTTGGCGAGACAGAATGAAATATGCATCCATATTCTCGTGTTTTAATGGCGATGTTAAAAAGTAACAAACATACGGGGAAATATCCATATTATCAATCGCAATATCGGTCTGTCTTAAGGGGCATTTATAATCGCCTTGCTTCACGTCACTTTACGTTTTAATAGGTAATATATAACTATAAACCCAATTTTAGGAGACAGTTTCACATTGAAATAAAATATCAATAAGGAAGTAATGTTGTTCATAAATATATATATATATATATATATATATATATATATATATATATATATATATATATATATATATATATATTAAAATAAATGTTAACTGTGGCTTTAGGGATTATCAGAGCTACTCTACTAATCCGGAGCTTGTGCCAAAACACCAATCGGCAAAGGTTCGATTCTTCCAATATCACCATATGAATATCGGTAACAGTCAATAATCGAGTAGACATAACGCCCAATAATAAAATCGTTAAACACCCTGATGATTGGTACAAACGCAATATAATCTCGTAAACTGTGTAGTAGTACATAGTATAAACATCATAAATACGGAATGGACAACATCGTAAATAATATCCATATTGCCATGGATGGAACATATCGCTCTCTGGTGGTGAACAACCGTATTCAATAATGCGTGCGCACGTATTTAATAGTGTTACACACCTACAGACAGCGACAATAATAATGCATCGTGTGATGGCACAGATAAGGGAGGAGGACAATGTTATTCTTATGGGAGGATTATCAACAATGTTAGCCCATATTCAGCAGCAGAACATGATATTGCCATTATCCACACCCAAATGGGACAACGGTGATTCGAAACATTTTCAAGCGGTCTCGCTTACATATGCGAATTACTGGAAAGGTTATACTCGACGATCGATTTATCTAAAGGAAAATGTTGTTTTGAATATAAATAGATATAAACGTGGTCGTACACTAAATATGTCAAACACTGTCACTCGAACAGCTGCCGATTAGATGATTAGGAAAAAGATACTAGATGATTAATATGACTGTTGGAAAATATATGTCAGCCAAGTTGGTCTGTCCTATATATGAAATTAAAAATATTGTAGAGTTTGCAAATATCTTATACATTAATAACAATATCCTAAACCAACCAAAACTCCACAGTAATACTCTGAAATTGTACCATTCACTTTATACTTTTATTACAATGTTTTTAGCTCGCTGAAGTACCGAAGAAGCTAAAGTATTTGTTTGTGTATCTGTAGCATTATCGGATCAAAAAATGTCCTTAACAAAAAGTGTTTGTCTCGTCGTCCTGAATCCAAAAATATATATAACTTATATACTTGGATGTTAGTCGTCGCTCGCAGGTAAGACCAAATTTGTGCCCTCTACTCCTCTGAAGGTACTAGACCGATTCACAACAAATTTGGTACACATATTATTTAGCACCCCATTTGAATCCGCTCACAGTTTAAATCTAATTGTTTGTATACTTCCAGAGTTATAGGGCCCCAAAATTTAGAGCCCCCCTTAATACTACCCTTATAAAAATAATTAAAACACCTAACACTTCTACTAATAATTCTAAGATATTTTATATCTACAAGATTTTTTGATATTGTTAACCTAAAGGCCATAAAAAATTATTTAATATTGTAATTTTTTATTTTAAACTTTGCACTTGTATTATTCTTATGTAAATTATAATTGTATTGAAAACAAAACAAGAAGTATAGATCAATTGGGTTTATATAAGGGTATCAGGATGATTAGATTTTGGCCAAACAAAAGTAAGTGATTGGAAGGGACAGGCGACCGAGCCGAGCCGAGCCGAACCCAACACCAGCAGCAGCACGTGTTAGGTATCCTATTTATTATAAGTGAGAACTACGGTACAGTTTCGTGCTGAATAAAAGATAAAGGAGGCCCTGGCTCGCATAGCGCATAGGCATGAGGCGGGCGGTTACACGCAATAAATATCTCGAGAAGATTTAGCTTTAGTTTATCGATAGAACAAGAAAAAAGTTGCCAACGACGACCTGCACGCTTCGCCGCTACGCTCTCAAACCAGCCATTTCCGCTAAAATCTCCGGTTCGGCCGTGCTCTTTTTATTTCACCGCCAACACACTGCCCGAACTGACCATAACTGGGACTGTTTATAATCGCCTTGCTTCACCTCACTTTACATCAAATTCTCCGTGTAAACATTGCTTATCTTGATCTAACGCACTGATATGGACAACCTGTCCTACTTCCACCAGGTTTAGTGTGCAAACGTGTGCGCTAGATAAAGATAGCTATTGAACTTGCCGTGGGGAAATTCTATTATAAATGCACCCTAACTCGGTAATAGGACAAATACACACCAAATGTTTATTTTAATAAATATACAATATATAAATAAGGCCCTTACACCATAATAACCATAGTTTCAATTCCTACCTATTCCAGTTTATATTTTTACAAAGAACTTTCTACACATATAAAACAAACTTGGGTACAACGCACCGATGCGTCCAGCTCGCTTTATAAGTAATATATACAATGCGAGCAGCGGTTTTTAATAACTATGGCCTTTTGGTGTTAACAATTTGAAAAAACGATATAGATATAAAAGGCCTTACAATTATGTTTAAAAAATAGTTTAAAATTCAAATTTATAATATTAAATAATTTTTTACGGCCTTTGGGTTAACAATATGCAAAAATCTTGGAGATATAAAATATCTTAGAATTAATAGTAGAATTTTTGAGTGTTTTAGTTATTTTTATAAGGACAGTATTAAGGGAGGCTCTACATTTTGTGGCCCTATAACTCGAGAAGTATACGGGCGATTGGATTTAAACTGCGGATGGATTCAAATAGGATGTTAAATAATATGTGTAGTAAATTTGGTGTGAATCGGTCCGGTACCTTCAGAGGAGTAGAGGGCACAAATTTGGTCTTACGAGCGAGCGACGACTAACATCCAAGTATATAAGTTATATACATTTTTGGATTCAGGGCGAAGAGACAAACATGCACCTGAGTGTTTATTTATATATATATATATATATATATATATATATATATATATATATATATTTATAGGAATGCTTTAGACTTCGTTCCTAGAGTCAGGGAAATATTGTATTATGAGAAATGTCGAACACAAGATTTAAACGGAAATACGCCTTTTGAACTTCTCGGAATTGTTATTGATTACTTACAAGACTTTCTAAGATAACTCCTGCCTGTTTGTGGCTCCGTGCTCGGTCAACCACAATAAAAATAAAATTAAGAAACTTTTATTTTAAAGTTTGTATACTTTTTAAATTTTTAATACATTATACGAATATATTGATACACGAACGAAGAAAGTTTTATATTATTGGGGCCTAACTAAAAGCTTAGACAAGCCACACACACATTACATTGACGCTAAAATGCAAATGCCAATAGTTCCAGAAAGCGCTCTATTGTTTTAACTTGTGGAAAGTTCTGGAATGCCGTCATGGATATATGTAAGCTCGCAATCGCAGAGTTACTCAACTAATATGCGATATTTTGGCGACTACAAAGGGGACGATCTGTTCAAACGATAACTATTATTCTCGTGTATTAGTGATACATATATAAATCCTAAAGTTGGCATTGAATAAATCAAGATTAACGAATTAAATATACACACCCAGATTTACTTATCTGGAACAGTTTATTTATATGTTGTATAATATAACTACATTTACACAGTTGTATCAAGATAATCGTGCCCATCTAATATCAAAAATGTGCCCACGGGTTAACCTAGTAACGTATTTTATAGGTAGTAGAAGTATAAGAACGGCAAGTGAAAACCACTTTTTCATTTTGAGTAATAATACTCTTCAAACTAATTTTGTCTTTAAAATTTCAAAGTCGTTGCCAATTTCCGTAATTTTAGAAGTCACGATCTTAAAATAGCCACGTGTCAAGCGCGTCTGACTGGTCATAAAATAGTCATAGCCATACGTGGCTACGAATTCGAATTGGTCTCCACAGAGTACAGACGACGTACTTGTTTTCATCAAAATAAAATACGATCTAGTTTTGTTCTAACGAAACGTTACCACTTTAGATATAATCAATAATCGAATACTATTCATTCTAAAAATATGAACATTGACACATTGACGAGGAACGCAAACGAACGAACGAACGAACGACCGCTACACTTTAATTATTAATATTCTTGTCCTTCAAAGTAGCCTACTTTTATATATATACGAGTATATATAATTTTTTACTGCCGAAAAGTGTGTGTATTTTTAACCTATTTATCGAGCCATCACTGTCTCGCTGACAAGAAAACATTGAACGATTCGATATTCGTGAAATTTGTTTTTATGAGTACATACACCCATATTTATAGAACCTCCGTTAAAAGTACTTTAGATTTTAGAATTTAATTATTTGATAAAAGATAAATTGAGTGCATATTATAATATTTAATAATTTTTTACGGCCTTTGGGTTAACAATATGAAAAAATCTTGTAGATATAAATTATCTTAGAATTATTAGCAGAATTTGTAAGTGTTTTAATTATTTTTATAAGAGCAGTATTAAAGGGGGCTCCAAATTTTGGGGCCCTATAACTCCGGAAGTATACAAGCGATTGGATTAAAACTGCGAGCGGATTCAAAAGGGATGCCAAATAATATGTATACCAAATTTGGTGTGAATCGCTCCGGTACCTTCGGAAGAATAAAGGGCACATATTTTGGGGCCCTATATCTCGGGAAGTACACGAGCGATTGGATTTAAACTGTGAGCGGAATCAAATGGGGTGCCAAATAATATGTGTAGTAAATTTGGTGTGAATCAGTCCGGTACCTTCAGAGGAGTAGAGAGCACAAATTTTGTTTTACGAGCGAGCGACGACTAACATCCAAGTATATAAGTTATATTTATTTTTGGATTCAGCGTGACGAGACAAACACTTTTTGATCCGAGAATGTTACAGATACACAACCGAATGCTTTAGCGAGCTAATAGCATTTAATTACCGTGTTTATTTTATATTTTAACGATTGTTAAGATTATATACATTTTTGTACGTAATAATTTTCCTCTTTTGCGCAGACTATAGTAAATATTTTTATATTATAAGCGTATTTTCCCGTTCTCATAAGAACGGCTGTTTAGAGGTCGGCTCAACTGGGGTGTGCCCTGGGCGACGTAGATAAAACGTAAGATTTTCACGAGCGGCTCTTATTCTGCATGGTTAGGCTTTGGCCAAATAATAAATAAAGCGTTAAATTTACGCGTTTTTTGTTCAACAACCGAACTTTGTTACCGTGTATATTAAAAATATAAAATACAATGTGAACGCTTTGCCAATTTTTTTATTATTTAAAATGTTGATTTATATTGATAACATAAAAGCGCTACATGGTTGTATAAAGAACTAGAGCCGTGGTGGTATAAATAATCATGTTTCTTTTACATTTGTTTAATAAAACTAGCATAGATGCTAGCACCAATGCATATTGCAGAGACATGTGTAAATAAACTTGATTTACGGACGTAGAACAAATCAAAACACAATATTTTAAATTTAAGAATTATTATTTACAATCTTTTTTTATAACCTTTATAGATATACTTATAGTCATATATTTATTGCCTTCTTATACGAATGTATATAAGGAGACATTTATTAGGCGAGATATTAACGTAAATATACGTTTTGACCATCGCTAACTATTATCAAAATGATGTCTTTTTGTAAAAATTATAATTTATAATTTTTTTATAGCCCCTGGGCTCACAATTTGAAAAAACTTTGTCGACATAAAATATCTTAGAATTCTTAGTAGAAAATTCTAAAACATTTAAAAGTTGTCTAGGGGCAGTATTTAGGGGGGCTCTAAATTTTGGGGCCCTATAACTCCGGACCTGTACAGACGATTGGAGTTAAAATGCGAGGGGAACTTCACGGGTGTGGAAATTATATGTATATCAAATTTCATTGAAATCGGCCCGGTAGCTTCAAGGGAAATACGTTCACAAAGTTGGTCTTACGGACAAGCGAGCTACATAATCCAAGTATATAAGTTATATATACATTTTCGTAATCAGGGAGAAATCGAGACAAACACTTTTTCTTAATAAAATTGATCCGAGAATGTTACAGACACATGACCAAACACTATAGCTGTCTTATACTATCTTATAAAAGCTAAAGATATTAAATTTTCTAGCAACTATTTTCAACAAATGTTTTACTAATCCCATTTTAAAATATATTTATTCTACAGAATAACTAAATTTCATAGTATTTTTTTATGGCCTATATGTACAAATATATCTAAAAAGAAATTGTAATTACTTTCGATATATTCAAATAAAGCTAGAGGCTAGGAACGGGTACCAAATTTGGTCCAAATAGGCCCGGTATCTTTAGAGGAAATGCGTTCAGCAAAGTTGGTCTTACGAGTTAGCGAACCACATAATCCAAGTTTTGAAATCATGAAGATGTAAAACGAATTACTTTAATTAATATTTGTACAAACAATTTTTAAATCTGAATGATTAACACTTTTGTACGACAAGGTAAATAAAATGGAATTTAATAGATAATTCAATTTCAATGTGGTTAAAATAACTGTATTATAATTGTTTTAACAATTATTTACAATATATGAGTGTATTGTAGTTAGTATAACCAATTTACATAAACCAATATTGGTTAAATATTTTATATATATGTGGCATTGCCATAGGGATGTACCGTAATTTTTCAACCCGTATCGTTATCTGCAATCGAACATGGATATTTGTTCCCTTCATATATATATATATATATATATATATACACGTTATGTGTTTTGTATGTTGACCTGGCTGTAATGAATCTCTATTGAACGTATATATACGTGTACGTATGAATATTCTAGGTAAACAAAGTTCGAATTGTACTCTAATTGCATACAGAGGGAAAAAAACAAAAACTGCCATCCAATATCATTGTTTCCGTTTATTTTCCTACAATAAAGCGAACGAGTCCAAACCAGGCTGTATTATTCCTATTTGTTTCTCAATATTTCCTGCATTTAGAATAAAAATAACAAACGAATATTTGATCGTACAATTCGGTTTACTAAATACATTAAACAATACCAATAAAATAAAGTATTTTAAATGATATACAATAATGTTACTCACAATTATTATTTTTTATTATGTTGTAAGAAACACTTACCTTGTTTGTAATATTCAACTTCAGGAGTTACAGATTTACGTTATCTGACGGTCCAACATCTGATCTGCAACAGAAACCAAAAACATGCAATAAAATTTGAGTCAAATTCTATTCATTAAAAATAATATATCAAATGCCACTAACTATAAACTACACAACACACTAAATACAATCAAATTTAATATGTTAATAAATTTTTCACAAAAATACATTTCTTCTACGTCATTTAATTCGTCTATTTATCAATGTAAACTTTAAATTTTGTTTAATTAAACCATTAATATAATTATTTTAAAATATAAAGTATTTTAAGCCCGCCATAAAACGTTTACAAATATTTGGGTTTATATCAAGATTTTTGTAGTTTTCTTGAGTAACCCCAAAAAATTAATTAAGCTATAGTGTACTGGTCTTTCATTGTAAAATTCGGGGTTCGATTCCTGCCCGTGCCAGTTAGCATTTTTACAAAATAAAACATTTTAGACATTAACTCATATATAAATATAGAAACCGAACGGCGCATCACTTTGGAATTAACTGGAATTATTCTCAATTCAAAGGAATTAAATGGAATTTGTCAGAAATAACTGGAATTGGAGTTTTTAGGAATTCATAGGTTTTTTTGAAATTTACAGAATTTATAGGAGTATTTTTGGAATTTATTGGAATTTAATGGAATTGGAATTGATGCGTACGTCTTTTGGATGATATGGAAAAATGCTATAGATATAAAAATTCTTAAAATATTTAGTAGATTATTTCCATAAAATAATTTTAGTGCATATTTTAAAATTCAAAATTATAATGTTTAATAAATTTTTATGGCCTTTGGGTTAACAATATGAAAAAATCTTGTAGACATAATATATCTTAGAATTATTAATAGAATTTGTGGGTGTTTTAATTATTTTTATACGGGCAGTATTAAGGGGGGTTTAAAATTTTGGGGCCCTATAACTCGGGAAGTATAGGGGCGATTGAATTTAAACTGCGAACGGATTCAAATGGGATGCCAAATAATATGTGTTGCAAATTTGGTGTAAATCGCTTTGGTACCTTCAGAGGAGTAGAGGGCAGAAATTTGGTCTTACGAGCGAGCGACGACTAACATCCAAGTATATAAGTTATATATATTTCTGGATTCAGGGCGACGAGACAAACATTTTTTGTGATTTTTTTTTATACGAGAATGCTACAGACACACAATCGATTGCTTTAGCTTCTTCGGTACTTCGTACGGCGAGCTAATTATGTACGCATTTTAATGAATGTCTAAATTCCATATCTAGTGAAGTGTAATCATTTTTGTTAAATTTCAAATCGAAATTATAATGAATATCGAATTGAAATGGCATTTCTTATGGAAAATTTACATGAAATTTTAAAACTAATTTCACGGTACGTCAGACTTAAAAATATATAAATCGATTTCTTACAACTTGGCGGTCATATACATATATATTCAAGCATTTATTTATTAAGTATATTTCCCATTTTATTTCTGTGAAATAAAATATATTATACGATATATTATTTTTATTCTAATTTAATGGAACAAATATTATATATATATATAAACACATAGATGTACGTGTTTATGTATCCAGAACGCTTTATTTATATCTCGTATCCCTGGTTACGAATTGTATCATAATAATCGGACGATTATTTGAAAAGAGCATAGGTGACCTTTAGACAAAATTGATCCTTAAAATGTGACTGTTACAGTACTGCATTTACGTGTTTGACATAAGTGCATTGCAAAGTTTAATCTTGTGTGGCTCAGTAATAAAAAATGAGCTTAATAGTTCAAGTTAAAAATACTTGAAATTGCTTGAATATTTATGTTTAAGCCCATTAATATTGCAGGTTGTGGGAGGAAATTGTTTTCGTTAAACTATACCAGACTCTATAGTTTATTTTACGTAGTATTCATTTTTATTGATTGTTTGTATGCATAGTATACGTTTATTTTAAGAAGTAATTGCACCTACAGGTTTATAACTCACTTATTTTAATCTTGAAACTATATCTTAAATAAAATAATAAACATTTTTTGGGTTTTAGGTTAATATTTTATTATTATATGCTTTTGACCAGTTTTAATTTTAATAATTTGTTATTTTTTACTAGCTTTCATTGATAAATAATTAATTTAGTATCTTACTAGTAATCATCTACTCCTTTTATGTCTTTTATATTTTTTTATATTTAAATATACGTCTTTATAATCAAAATAAACAGAATAGAAAAATGAGATGGCATGCTTAAAAGTTGTATAGTTTTCTTTTGAAGTCGAATTTCGCAAAACTCTTTTAGGAATATAATCTAGACATATTAAACTATCAAAAAAACTAAATAAAGACAGAACGATTCTTTTTCTTTGCACAATGTGAATACCCGCTTAAAGCAGTGTCTGTCCGTGAATCACACGTCGCCTTTAAAGGGTTAATTTAATCATTTAAATTATTAATAAACTAAATTCAGGTTAGCGATCGATATGAGAACGCATGAAGATACAGAGGAATATATATATATACTGTCCAACAAATCCATACGTGATACGTACACATCCTACAACAATGTCTATTAACCTTGAAAGTAAGGCGAGCGAACGAGCGAGCGCGACACTGTTTCAAGTTGAAATCTTAACGATTTTGATGTCTTCTGCTGTGCTTCGCTGAAAACAACAGACGGGAAATTTGAATAGACGCATCATAATTTATTCTGACAGACAGGCCGAGTCTCCAATCACTCGTTCACTAGCTCGATGGGATGGGATGGGATGGGATGGGATGAGATGAGATGACTTCAAAGTACGTACTCGCCTACTTCCGCTACGAAACTCTTCATATTCTCGTGTAACTGATCAATAAATGTCATGATGTTTCATATATATATATGGCAAATACCGAGCGACCTTCAACATTCGACTCTTACATTTTGATTGATTGCAGCATCATTTGATTTTAATTGTATAATAATAAACCATAGTTTTGCTAGGTTTGCTTCTAGTTGGGATTTTATAATATATTATCACAAAAATAATAAGTAATTTTAAATAAATTGTATGTGTAATAATCAAAGAATACATATTTATATTTTGAGGTAAATTACATTATTACAAGTACCCACGATTTTTGGCTCGCCGAAGTACCAAAGAAGCTAAAGCATTCTCGGATCAAAAAGTGTTTGTCTCGTCGCCCTGAATCATAAAATATATATATATAACTTATATACTAGGATGTTAGTCGTCGCTCGCTCGTAAGACCAAATTTGTACCCTCTACTCCTCTGAAGGTACCCAAGCGATTTACACCAAATTTGGTACACATATAACTTGGCATCCCATTTGTATCTGTTCGCAATTTAAATCTAATCGCCCGTATTCTTACCGAGTTATAGGGCCCCAAAATTTGAAACCCCCCTTAATACTACCCTTATAAAAATAATTAAAACACTCAAAAATTCTACTAATAATTCTAAGTTATTTTATATCTACAAGATTTTTTCATATTGTTAACCCAAGGGCCATAAAAAAAAATATATAACTTATATACTTGGATGTTAGTCGTCGCTCGCTCGACCAAATTTGTGCTTTCTACTCCTCTGAAAATACCAGAGCGATTTACACCAAATTTACTACACATATTATTTGGCAACCCATTTGAATCCTCTCGCAGTTTAAATCCAATCGCTCGTATACTTCCCGAGTTATAGGGCCCTAAAATTTGAAGCCCCCCTTCATACTGCCCTTATAATAATAATTAAAACACTCAAAAATTTTAATAATAATTCTAGGATATTTTATATCTACAATATTTTTTCATATTGCTAACCCAAAGGCCATAAAAAAAGATTAAATATAATTTATAAAAAATTGTAAAACTGTTTTATATCTATAATATTTTTTCAAATAGTTAATTAAAAGGCCCTGATAATTAAAAATGCTGCTTGCATCGCATATATTAGTTATAAGGTGAGCTGGACGCATAGGTGCGTTGTACCTAAGCTTGATTTAATAGAAAACCCGCAAAAAATCTATTTTGACTATTTCCTCAATTACATCTGTACGTGTGTACGTCTGTAAACGCTATACAGACATTAAAGTTAATTATATAAATATTATTTTGTAAAAAAAATTCAAACAGTGATTACGGGTTATTCTTACTACTTTGACTATTTCTTAAAAATGGTATTAGTAAATTTGAATTAATTTTTGTTTTAAAAGTTTTTTCGCAAAATTCTATAAATTGCTGGTAACGGATATCATAGAGTCTAGATATATATAACTTTAATAGGTGAAAAATAGCGATTTTATTTATTTATTTAAGATAATTTCAGCGCCTCCGCCAAAAGATACAATTAAGTTACTTTAATTTCTGAATGAATGAAGATTTTTAATATGACAAAATCGTTTGAACTTTATTATGTCATTTCGTAATTACAATTTTACAAAAAATTATACAATATTATATCTTGATAAGAAATCGAGTGAAGGTCACTCCAGTTTATTTGTCTTTTATGTCGATTTTATTCGGTCCATAATAATTAGAATCTATTTATAAAATGTTCAAATTAATTTTCAAACAATTAATTAATGAGGTAGAAAAACAAATGCGAAATACTCGACTCATTAATATCAATAATATTTCATTTAAATTGGTATTTAATAAATTTCATGAATTTATAACAAACACCAGAGGTTCCGGTTCGGTCGCCCGTTCCGGTGCGTATTATATATCGAAACTAATAATTAAAATTTCGTAGAAATTGTTCATTGTTCGTTGTAATTTATATAAAATCAATACTTCGAGTGAACGCGAAATTGAATCACGAAATTTAATATGATTTTTAATTTCGTTTTAAATCAGTGCATTGCTGCACCGAGGGTATTTAGTTTGCAAATATTAAATTATAATCAGAACTTTTTGCTATTTTCTAGCACTTTTAGCTTTTCATATTTTAATTAAAAACTTTTGTATACGGCATATTTATAGAATAGTGAAATACCAACGGTTTGAGTTAACTTTATGTGTGTCTGTCTGTCTGTGAACGTGCTAAATAAACTTCAAACTTAAGACTTCTATATGGTCTAAATGTGCACCTATGTTTGAAAAGGATATTCAAACCACAACTGCATGTTTACTTTACGCATTTTTATGCTTTCGCCAATATCACTAAAACGGCTGCACTTATGGCAAAATATGTAAGGCTCATAATGAAAGATATTAATATTTCGGACAACTTTTGTTTGAAAAGTTTTTCCAAAAAATAGACCAGTTAAGATAAAATAGCTATGGAAATTCTAAATATTCTGAATCATTTTGTCATGGAAATGCATTTTTGGTCCTTTCTCCAATATCACTAAAACGGCTGCACTTTTGGCAAAAATAGTTATGTTCATAATGAAAGATATTAATATTTCACACAACTTTTGTTTGAAAAGTTTCTTCAAAAAATGTACCAGTTACGAGAAAACCGCTATGGAAATTCTAAATATTCAGATTATTGTCATGGAAATGCATTTTTGGTCCTTTCTCCAATATCATTAAAACGGCTGAACTTTTGGCAAAAATAGTTATGTTCATAATGAAAGATATTAATATTTCGCACAATTTTTGTTTGAAAAGTTTCTTCAAAAAATATACCAGTTACGAGAAAACCACTATGGAAATTCTAAATATTCAGATTATTGTCATGGAAATGCATTTTTGGTCCTTTCTCCAATATCACTAGAATGGCTGCACTTACGGCAAAAATAGTTATGTTCATAATGAAAGATATTAATATTTCACACAACTTTTGTTTGAAAAGTTACTTTAAAAAATGTACCAGTTACGAGAAAACTGCTACGAAAAATCATAAATATCTTGTTTATGTTGCCATAAATTCTATTCTGGTTACGTTTTGTCATAACTTTTTGTTTGTAAAATAATATTTCATGCCAAAATGCATTAGAACATGCAACGTGATCCATAAAATATATTTTTTAATTAAATTTATAAAATACCATATATACGAGTACATATATATTTTTTTAATATACAAAAAGCACAATATTTAATTATTCTAATGAAAGCAGTGGGCTGTAACGTTTATTTATAACTTTTTTATATATATATATATATTTACTTAACATGAAATTCATTTGAATGTGATATGTAATTTTACAGTAGGTAGGCAATAATTACAGTTTAATTCCCTGATAGTTCGATCGATGTAATTGTATCTATTTTCCATTAAATTAAAATAATTGATTAAATTGAATTAAAGTCGTTTAATATAGAAGCTATTAGCAGAATTAGGGGCAACTGAATCAATTTTACTTGTTTTTATTTATATCGCAAATAATCCTTTTGTATTTCCTTTTAAAACAAGCTTAGGTCTAACGCACCTATGCGTCCAGCTCGCCTTATACGTAATATATGCAATGCGGACAGTGATTTTTAATTAATAATAAAAGATTATTTTGATAAAATAATTTTTAGTGCATCTTTAATAATTTATTTCGGGCTTAGGGTTAACAATATGAAAAGATCTTGTAGATATAAAATATCTTAGAATTTTTAGTAGAATTTTTGAGTGTTTTAATTATTTTTATAAGGGCAGTATTAAGGGGGGCTCTAAATTTTGGGCCCCTATAACTCGGGAAGTATACGGACGATTGAATTTAAACTGCGAGCGGATTCAAATGGGATGCCAAATAATATGTGTAGCAAATTTGGTTCAAATCGCTCCGGTACCTTCAGAGGAGTAGTGGCACAAACATCCAAGTATATGTTATATATATTTTTGGATTCAGGACGACGAGACAAACACTTTTTCATCCGAGAATGCTACAGATACACAACCGAATGCTTTAGCTTCTTCGGTACTTCGGCGAGCTAAAAATATGCCCTTTCCACGTTAGAAATCAAATTTATTTTGTTAAAGAATTTGAATTTATTGTGGTTATATAATCAATTCTTTTAGTATTGTTTTGATAATCGTTAAAAATTATGAATCATGTAATTGTGTTCTACCGTAATTATAATTTTAATTTAATTATCGACATTATATATAAATTGTTGGCAATCGCACTGGACTGTAACCCAAAAGTCAGTATCTGTTGTGCACTTGTAGAAAACAGCCGTTTTGTTTGAGGAATAAAATTATTATTATTTATCGTTGTTTTTACTTTCTATTACAACGTAATATGTAAGTATTGTAGTTATGAATAATGTCTAAATCGAGATTTCAACGGAAATACACGTTTTGACGTTCCCTTAATCGGAATAACGTGTGTGAACGCTCCAGAGCCAAATTATCGGAACTTATGGTCTAAATGTGCAACTCCTATTTTTGAAAACGAATAACAGTTTACTCTTATTTCAAAATGGCCGAAATGGCATGAGAAACAGAAAAAGTTAAATTTCTAACAACTATTATTGAAAAGTTTTTTCGAAAATATGTATCATTTACTCAAAAATTGGCTTTGAAAATATATATATATATATATATATATATATATATATATATATATATATTTATATATATATAGATATACATATATATATATATATATATATATATATATATTTATATATATATAGATATACATATATATATATATATATATATATATATATATATATATATATATATATATATATATATATATATACTCGCTAATTTCTCAAAATTCAACAATTTCATATTATTTATATTTTTGTCGTAAGGAAATTGCAAATATATCAAATTATTTTTCAAAGACTAAATACATAATATATTTAATCTTTCATCTAACATAGTTAATCTAAATTTATTTTTAATATATTCCATTCTTGAAAATAATCTTCACATAAAATAAAATATTACAGTTAAATATACATAATTTAAAAATATATTCAGTGTATGTGCACGGCCTCCAATTTATTTTTATTTCCAGCAAAAAATGCTCAGTAAGTAATAAAAATAATCTATAAAAAAATATATATATATTTATAGTTTTGCAAATGGTAAATGATGTGACAACATGATATCAAATACGAAATAGTCAAGTAGCCATAATAATTTAGTGCAACATTTATTTATTTGCATACGGAGTATTTAACATAGTGTTTGTCTAATGCGTTGCATGACTACGGCCCATTACAACAGAAATCACATAGATTAACGAGCAAAAACAATTCCACTAACCAGTAAATATTCAGCCTCATTATTCAAGAAAACAAAAAACTAAAGCACACCATATACAGTCTATATGTATATATGTATGTGTATATCACCGTCTAATATAGTGTTCCCGCACACAAATAACACGTAATCACATCTCAAACCGGTTTATTCTCGTAACTTTTAACTCCAAGCCGGCTTTTTCACTATCGCACTTTTCAAACAATAGATGTCGCGAGGAGCGGACTTGTCGGAGCGCGACGTTCCCACTACGCGTTGGACTGTAGACTAACGTTGATCGGGGTGGGGTAGGCTACGACACGCCCATCGTTCCGCTTGCCCCGCGTGCTCAAACCCCGCCACTCCTTCGTCCTGCTCAAAGGGACTCGCACACGCGCAAGCGCACCAGCGCTTCACAGGTCCTTGCCGGTTCGTGTCGGTAGTCTGTTACGTACACTAGTATAAAACATAAATATATACCTGCGCTAACGTACGTACGTTGGATATATGAATGCTACGAAAGATACATCACGTATTATGTGTCCGTTAACGGCTTCCTTACAATGTATTTACTTGCAATTATTAACAGTATATGAACTTACATTCGTTTTCACCTGCACTCATCATTTCATGACTAATAAAACTCTTATATATGCGGTCTTAAAATATTATTTTATGACTACTTACAATACAACAGGGTTTCTCAATAACTGCGTTTACTTCTAATATGCTTATTTTAATACACTAGTTTGCAAAATAATAATCAACCAATCTATTGTTTTTCATTTTGTTAGCATTTAAAGAAATAATGTTTTTTTATGTTAGCTGGAAATGTGTATGACCTTTTCTCGGTACGAAGCGTGCATAAGGCCCGTTTGTCTAGCCCCCTGAGTGACGTCAGGACTAAATCTATTATTTGTACTCGTATCGGAGTTTCAGCATTTCAATTTTCTGGTATAAGTGCTTATTTTTGGTGTTGTCTCAAACAACAATCATAAATAAAGTAGCAATTAAGTTTTAATGTGTTATTTAGTAAGAATTTTATTACTTTTGAATACGTTTTTATGATGTTTGTTTTAGCCAACGTACAAATAAAACTACTAAAGTTAATAACCGTTTTATTTACATTAATATGACAATCGCTTTAGTAAACAAGCATAGGTGTATCTATGCCTTCAGCTCGCCTAAAAAAAAGTATTAAGTAAGCGCGTCAGATAAAGACCCCCACCACTCTGCGCATACTTATATTTTAAATTTAAACAAATAATAATTATTAATTATTATGGCCTCTAGAATCACAATTTATGTGTATAATTACTTCGATTATTGTTGACCACAAATTAGCCAACAATTTTTTTTGTAAATTTACACAAAAATACTAGCATTGGTGCAAGCACCATTGCTTACAGCTTGTCGCACCGGCGTGCAACAATCACATTGCCAACATCCGACAATCAATCAATTAATATTATTATTATTAATAATTTTTTAACCTTCAGATTCACAATCTGTTAAAACGTTATATATATATATATATATATATATATATATATATTTATATATATTTATATATATTTATATATATATATATATATATATATATATATATATATATATATATATATGTATATATATATATATATATATAAAATGTCAATTAATTTATTGAAGATTTTTTTTATAGCTTCTGGGGTCACAATTTGCAAAAATATTGTAGACATAAAATATCTTAGATTTTTTAGTAAAAAATTCTAATATTTTTGAAAATTTACTAAATGCAGTATTTAGGAGGGCTCTAAAGTTTGGGGCCCTATAACTTCGGAACTGTACAAACAATTGGATTTAAAAGGCGATGGGAATTTTACGGGCATATAAGTTATATGTATTTTAAATTTCATTAAAATCGGTTCGGTACCTTCAGAGGAAATACGTCCACAAAGTTAGTCTTACGGACGAGCGAGCGACATAATCGAATGATATATTTTCGTAATCAGGGAAACGAGACAAACATTTTTTTTAATTCGAGAATGTTACAGACACATGACCAAACACTATAGCTGTTTTGTACAGTCAAGAATTTATAACAAAATAAATTAATAATATATAATAAATATGTATGTATATTTAAAATGTATAAGAAAGTCGAATAAAGGCCACTCCAGCGTTTTTAATCTTTTAAAGTTCGACCTTGATAATAGAAGATGTCAACAAGTTTTAGTTGAAAACCTTTTTACAAATATGAAAGACTCTTTAAGATGTATAAAAAGTTAAGTACAAACAACTTCAGAATGTCTCCTGTTGTTAGCCTGTTTGCTTTTTCACGAGAGCGGTCGTTTGGCACATGTGGTTGGCGACTGAACTAAATAGTTACTGCCCCGACAACCGACAACCGACTGACTGACTAACTGGAGTGGGACATTTATGTTCGTCATCCTTATCCGTGCCCGTGCACTCCTGATTTGTCACCCTGCGACTTCCATCTGTTTCCGTCCCGGAAAAGACATCTGCACGACACGACGGACGTTGGAACCCCACAGCGCACTACACAACTAATAAAGATGTCAGGAAAGTAGTAGAAAACGCTCGTAAATAGATTAGAAAATATTATTCTTGTTTTTATTGTTTCTAAAACACTATAATGCTCAATCTTATAAACAATACAACTATATTTACTTAAATAGTAAAAATAAAGAGTAATACAAAATATAATATTTTCCGTAGCAGTTTTCTCGTATCTGTTACATTTTTTGAAGAAACTTTTCAAACAAAAGTTGTGCGAAATATTCATATCTTTCATTATGTACATAACTATTTTTTCCATAACTGCAGCCGTTCTAGTGATATTCGAGATAGAACAACAAATGCATTACGTAAATATGCACTTCTGGTTTGAATATGCTTTTCAAAAATAGGAGCACATTTAGTAGACCATACCCAAGTTTTAAGTTTGAAGTTTCGATAGTTATTGCTTTAAAACGTTTACAGATAGACACACACACACACAGATAGACAGACAGATAGACACACACACACACACATAGATAGACACACACACACACACATAGATAGACAGATAGACAGATAGACAGATAGACAGATAGACAGATAGACAGATAGACAGATAGACAGATAGACAGATAGACAGATAGACAGATAGACAGATAGACAGATAGACAGATAGACAGATAGACAGATAGACAGATAGACAGATAGACAGATACACAGATAGACAGATAGACAGATAGACAGATAGACAGATAGACAGATACACACACACATAGATAGACACACACACACACACATAGATAGACAGATAGACAGATAGACAGATAGACAGATAGACAGATAGACAGATAGACAGATAGACAGATAGACAGATAGACAGATAGACAGATAGACAGATAGACAGATAGACAGATAGACAGATAGACAGATAGACAGATAGACAGATAGACAGATAGACAGATAGACAGATAGACAGATAGACAGATAGACAGATAGACAGATAGACAGATAGACAGATAGACAGATAGACAGATAGACAGATAGACAGATACACAGATAGACAAATAGAAAGATACACAGATAGACAAATAGACAGATAGACAGATAGACAGATAGACAGATAGACAGATAGACAGATAGACAGATAGACAGATAGACAGATAGACAGATAGACAGATAGACAGATAGACAGATAGACAGATAGACACACAGCCAAACGCATATACACACAGACAGACACATAGAAAGACACACAGACAGACAAACGTCATTCCGAAAATAATCCCATTCGATTCAGTCAAATCGTGTATTTCCGTTGAAATTTGACATGATTACAAGACGTGCATATTACTGCGTATAAAGAATTAAAAAAAAAAACTCGTATAAATGTGCGCAATGGTCAACTTGTTTTGCACAATGTGATTGTCGTTGTTGTATATCTGTGTGTCTGTGTGTACATTCAGTTCGGCGCTCACGTCGCAATCTCCTCGAGTCGTCGCCGTCGCCGTCACCAGCGCGCTCTTCAACCGTGACCCGACCCGACCGACAACCGGACACCTTCGGGTAGGGGGAGGGGGTGTAGAGAGCGCGTGCGGGTCACGCGAGTCAGGGGTGGGGAAGCAACGTGTGCCCCATCGCAGGCGTGTGACGTCACAGGAGACTCGGTAGCCTAGGTAACAGCGCACGCACTTGCACGCACACTCTCGGCCATTGCTTCGTCAGCAGCTGATCGCTGTGTTGTCTGCATCTCTCACTGTGTATGTGTGCGTGCGTGCGTATAACAACATGCTAGCTAGCTATTCCCCCGTGGAAACCTTATCTGAAACTGAAAGCGTTCGTTGTCGCGATCTGCACACTCGGAACAATGTCCGCTAGTTTCTTTGGTTTCTGTAAATTAGTGTGCACTTGATAAAGCTCACTTGAATTATGTGCTGATTAAACGCTACTGCGAAATGTACCAACATAAATTACATTGCTTGGTAATTTTATGTTTACAAAATTACGATTATTTACTTGTTTTAAACTCGCCGTACGAAGTACCAAAAAAAATAATGTATTCTCGGATCAAAAAATGTCCTTAACAAAATATATAACTTATATACTTGGATGTTAGTCGTCGCTCGCACGACCAAATTGGTGCTTTCTACTCCTCTGAAGGTACCGGACCGATTCACACCAAATTTGCTACACATATTATTTAGCATCTCATTTTAATCTGCTCGCAGTTTAAATCCAGTCGCCCGTATACTTCCCGAGTTATAGGGCCCCAAAATTTGGAGCCCCCCTTAATACTGCCCTTATAAAAATAATTAAAACCCTCAAAAATTCTACTAATAATTCTAAGATATTTTATATCTACAAGATTTTTTCATATTAATTACCCAATGCCCATAAATAATTATTCAAAATTATAATTTTGCATTTTACAAATTGCACTATTTATTTTCTTTTAGTATATCAAAAAATTTGTAAGATTTTTTTATATGTATAACATTTATTCATAATTCACAAGATTCGGTACGTAGAATGCACCAATGCGTCCAGCTCGCCTTATAAGTAATATATGCGATATGCGAGCATTCGTTTTTAATTATTATGGCCTTTTGGTTAAGAATTTGAAACACTGTTATAGATATAAAAAATCTTACAATTTTATTTGTAGATTACTTTGTGATAAGAAAAATTTCTTTGGTAAATATTTAAAAATACTAAGTTATAATATTTAATAATTTTTTTCGGGTGTTGAGTTAACAATATGAAAAAGTCTTGTAGATATAAAATATCTTAGAATTACTAGTAGAATTTTTGAGTGTTTTAATTATTTTTATAAGGGCAGTATTAAGGGGGGGCTACAAATTTTGGGGCCCTATAACTCGGGAAGTAAACGGGCGATTGGATTTAAACTACGAGTGGATTCAAATAGATTGTTGGATAATATGTGTAACAAGTTTGGTTCAAATCGTTTCGGTACCTTCAGAGGAGTATTGCATATTTTAAAATTCAAAATTATACTGTTTAATAATTTTTTACGGCCTTTGGGTTAAGAATATGAAAAAATCTGGAAGATATAAAATATCTTAGGATATTTAGTAGCATTTTTGGGTGTTTTAATTATTTTTATAAGGGCAGTATTAAGAGGGGCTCTAAATTTTGGGGCCCTATAACTCGGGAAGTATACAGGCGATTGGATTTAAACTGCGAGCGGATACAAATGGGATGCTAAATAATATGTGTAGCAAATTTGGTTTAAATTGCTTCGGTACCTTCAGAGGAGTAGAAAGCACAAATTTGGTCGAGCGAGCGACGACTAACATCCAAGTATATAAGTTATATATATTTATGGATTCAGCGTGAAGAGACAAACACTTTTTGATCCGAGTATGCTACAGACACACGACCGATTGCTTTAGCTTCTTCGGTACCCTTCCTGCTGTATGAATTATATTATTGATTTCAAAGTTGACACATTTATACTTGAATAGGTTGAAAATATGAATTAAACTCAAGAGAATCCCTTTTTCGGCAACGTTTATTAAAAAACTTTGGTCTTCTGGCAATGAACGGCTGTTTTTATGTGTAGATAGGAAATTTCTTCCGAAGAAGTTTGTTTCACTGATTGAATTTCGAAGTTTCTATTTGTATGTGTGAAAATTGTGTCATTAGTACATCGCATGGCCTCTAGAGGGACACTTATATTATACAACAACGGATATTAATACAATTTGGAATTGGCAAAAGTGAATTGCCCATACACCAAATTGCCATGTAACAGTTGGCACTTTCGCTTGCCTAACGAAGAAAGGGCAGGACGTCAGCTCTTTGTGCCACACGGTTAAAAGTGACAATTGATAATTATCAACTCCGAGCACAAGTTCCTTTGTGCCATTTTAACTTTGAAGTTTTTCATTCAAACAATTTTTTGCTCGACTTTGTATTTTGCGATATCTTTTTACGTGGCAATGTTTTTGTAAGCATTTTTTACCCTCGTTTATCTTCGTATTGTGTAACCCTATCTGTTACATACAACAAATGCAACCATTTGCTTTTTTTTTTGTTTTTTTTTTTGTCGTAAGTAAATATTTATATCTTGCATCTTACGTTTTTAATTTCTTTGGCGAAAATTTCTACGGAAATACATATTTTTGCAATCGTAGAGAATTTAAAACAAAGTCCAGTGAAGACCACTCCAGTTATTATTTATTTCTATAATTTAATTTAATTTCCTTTGTTTCTAAATGACGTTCATAATATTATGCAGTTTATATTTAGTTAGTGACCTTTAGTTATTATTATAGCTATAAATTATTGTTTTATTATTATGAATACGAAAACTACGATATATTTAGAATTATTTTCGTATTTAAAATACCTTAAAGACACTTTAACCTTTTAATCTATTTAAATCGCCAATTTTCGACGGTAGAACAATTATTTGTTACTGAACAATTTACTAAAGTAAATACAAACTTTCATAACAGTTGAACATATTTCATTTAATTATTAATACTTTGGTACATGTTTATTTTAAGGATTTTCTTTATTTACGGACTTTATGTAGTTATAAAATAAAAATGAAGTATTGTGTTGACAAATCGGTCTCGCATTTATAATGGTTATATCCGTTTTGAGACGTGTGTGTCTGTGCCAGTCTATAAATCTATAAAGAGAATCTGTAAGATTTTTAAAAAGGTGTAGTTCATTAATGGATACATATTTAAGTATAATTAATTACACAAATCAAGTATTAAGTTCGATATATCTTATAGAATCAGTCTATAAATAGTACGAAGTACTGAAGAAGCTCAAGCAATCGGTCGTGTGTCTGTAGCATTCTCGTCGCCCTGAATCCAAAATATATATAACTTATATACTTGGATGTTAGTCGTCGCTCGCTCGACCAAATTTGTGTTTTTACTCCTCTGAAGGTACCGGAGCGATTCGCACCAAATTTGCTACACATATTATTTGGCATCCTATTTAAATCCGTTCGCAGTTTAAATCCAATCGCCCGTATACTTAGCGAGTTATAGGGCCCCAAAATCTCGAACCCCCCTTAATACTACTCTTACAAAAATAATTAATACACCCAAAAATTCTACTGATAATTCTAAGATATTTTATATCTACAAGATTTTTTTATATTGTTAACCCAAAGGCCATAAAAAAATATTAAGTATTATTGAATTTTAAAATATGCACAATAAAATGTTTGACCTCTACTGCTCTGAAGGTACCGTAGCGATTTGAACCAAATTTGCTACACATATTATTTGGCACCCTATTTAAATCCATTCGCAGTTTAAATCCATTCGCTTGTATACTTCCCGAGTTATAGGGCCCCAAAATTTAGAGCTTCCCTTAATACTGCCTTTATAAAAATAATTTAAAAACCCAAAAATTTTACTAAAAATTCTAAGATAATTTATGCCTACAAGATTTTTACATATTGTTAACGCAAAGGCCATAAAAAAATATTAAGTATTATTGAATTTTAAAATATGCACAAAAAAATGTGTGACCTCTACTCCTCTGAAGGTACCGGAGCGATTTAAACCAAATTTGATACACATATTATTTGGTAACACATTTATATCCGCTCGCAATTTAAATTCAATCGCTCGTATACTTCTCGAGTTATATGGCCCCAAAATTTAGAACCCCCCTTAATACTGCCCTTATAAAAATAATTAAAGCACTCAAAAATATTTCTAGAAATTCTAAGATATTTTATATCTACAAGATTTTTACATATTGTTAACCCAAAGGCCATAAAAAAATATTAAATATTTTTGAATTTCAAAATATGCACAAAAAAATGTTTGACCTCTACTCCTCTGAAGGTACCGAAGCAATTTGAACCAAATTTAATACACATATTATTTGGTATCCCATTTATATCCGCTCGCAATTTAAATTCAATCGCTCGTATACTTCTCGAGTTATATGGCCTCAAAATTTGGAACCCCCCTTAATACTGCCCTTATAAAAATAATTAATACAATCAAAAATGCTACTAATAATTCTAAGATATTTTATATCTACAAGAGTTTTTCATATTGTTAACTCAAAGGCCATAAGAAATTATTTAATATTATAATTTTAGTGCATAAATCAAAATTATGTTTTTTATCAAAATAATCTACAAAAAATTGTAGGACTTTTTATATCTATAACATTTTTTCGAATTGTTAATTAAAAGGCCATAATAATTAAATACCATTGCTCGCAACGCATATGTTACCTAAAGGCGAGCTCTACGCGTTGGTGCGTATTACGCGTACCAAATCTTGTTTATCAAAATAATCTACAACAAATTGTGCGACTTTTTATATCTATAACATTTTTTCAAATTGTAAACCAAAAGGCCATAATAATTAAAATACACTGCTCGCATCGCATTTATTACTTATAAGACGAGCTGGACGCATAGGTGCATTGCACATAAGCTTGTTTTTTTTTAATAAATAAGTTAATACATGCGTCTTGTTATTCTAAGGTAATTCTATCGAATGGTCTTCCAATTACCCTATTTTATATTATTTTGTATTTGTACTAGTGATTAAATTAGCAATTAAATAAATAATTACAGACGCACGACCGTATGCTATAACTCTTTTGTATTTGTACAGCGAACTGAAAATACTCATGAGTTTTGCAGTGGACTCAAAACTACGTATAAACAAATATATCCCATTTAGTGTTTTGATTCCTTTGCAATATTGTTATTTATTTGTTCTAATTAGTTAATTTGTTTTGTTTTAGTTAAATGGATCACTGCACTACACGAAATTCAGTGTGTGTGCGGGCGGTGTCGGCAGGAACATGTGTGAAGCACTTGGCAAACTCGGGGATGCTCCGCTGCTGCTATCAGCGGTTGGCGATGATAACCCCGGTAATTACCTACGCTCTCTACTGCCATCTGACAGCACTAAAACAATCAAATTAGTGGCGGGCGCAGCGACCGCTCAATGTACCGTCGTCCTTGACGCAAATGGCGAATGTAAACTTTTACTTGGCGAAATGGATATGCATAAACAGATTACACCGGAAATGGTGAGTTTACTTCATCTTATACACTATTGCATTCTCATAATGCACTATGTGTGCTAATTGGTAATTAAGATTAACAATTTTAAATGGTAATCTAATCAAAATATTATTTCTATATCGATGACGAATGAATTGTGTATGATTTAGGCACATAGTGGCCACGGGTTAACCTAGTGCACTAAGTGGGCTAATTAGTAATTAAGATTAGCAATTCTAAATGGTAATCTAATCAAAATATTATTTCTATATCGATGACGAATGAATTGTGTATGATTTAGGCACATAGTGACCACGGGTTAACCTTGTGCACTATGTGTGCTAATTAGTAATTAAGATTAGCAATTCTAAATGGTAATCTAATCAAAATATTATTTCTATATCGATTACGAATGAATTTTATATGATATAGGCACATAGTGCACTATGTGTGCTAATTAGTAATAAAGATTAGCAATTCTAAATTGTAATTTTATTAAAATATTAATTTTATATCGATGACGAATGAATTGTGTATGATTTAGGCACATAGTGACCACGGGTTAACCTAGTGCACTATGTGTGCTAATTAGTAATTAAGATTAGCAATTCTAAATTGTAAAGGATTGTTCACAGCGAATTAATTACTAATTAGGCTTAGAAAATTACAAATAATAATCTAGTTTGTATTATGACAAGCAATGTTAACATTCCAAGCAACACAATTTATGATAATTTTGTTGCTGTGAACGTTAACCTAGTATGTCATACAACAAACTGGAATTATTACTTATAATTTCTAAGCTTAATTACTAATTCTTTAGCTGTGAACAATCCTTTATATAATCAATATATTATTTTTATATCGATTACGAATGAATTGTATATGATATTGGCACATAGTGCCCACGGGTTAACCTTGTGCACTATGTGTGCTAATTAATAATTAAGATTAGCAATTCTAAATTGAAATCTAATCCAAATAGTATTTTTATATCGATGACGAATTAATTGTTTATGATATAGGAACATAGTGCACTATGTGTGTTAATTAGTAATTAAGATTAGCCTTTCTAAATTGTAATATAATCGAAATAGTATTTTTATATCGATTACGAATGAATTGTTTATGATATGGGCACATAGTACACACAGGTTAACCTAGTTACCAATAATAATCCAGTTTGTTATATAACTAACATTGCTAGCATTCACAACCACGAAATTAATGCTTTAATTATTAATGTTGTTGCTGTGAACACTAACATTATTTATTATTAAACAAACTAGGTTATTAATTGTAATTTCTTATCTTAATTTCTAATTGTCTCGCTTTAAGGATTGTTCACAGTGAAACAATTAGTAATTAAGCTTAGAAATTATACGTATTAATTCCAGTTTGTTGTATGGCATACAAAGTTAACGTTCACAGCAACAAAATTTATCATACATTGTGTTAATTTTGTTGCTGGGAATGTTAGCATTGCTTGTCATACAACAAACTAGTTTATTATTAGTAATTTTCTAATCATAATTACTATTTGGTTCGCTCTAAACAGCTTTAAAATTTATTTGTCACTATTTCGAAAAAATACACTATTTTGACAAAAAATAAATAATTTATAAGCTAAACGACGAGCAGAAGGCTTTGGCGCCTGCACCTATGCATGATATTCCTTGAGATCAAACATAAAACTCGAAAAAAAATAGACCGATTTATTTTTATAAAAATATATTAATCGATGCATAAATACAAAAATGTTTGGAAAAAATATGATTATTTTCTTTCGGATATAAAAATACCAACCATATTCGAGTTGAAATTTATTTCTCATAACGGATGTGACTTATAGGGTTTTATTTTTCTTATTAATAAAACGGAAGTTCCGCAATGAAAATATTTTTCTAACTTAACATTTCAACAGAATTCCATAAATAATAATTTTTTTAAGAAGGTTATTGATAAAATACTTGTATATTTATAACTATATTTTATTTTGTTCAAATACAGAAACCTTAATTTTAAAATGTCGTGCAAACAATATATGCAAACCTTATCTAATCACTAATTTACTAAATTCGTTAAAACAGAATAATAATATACAACAATCGCAGTCTTTTTATTTAAATCTTTATACGTAACGTTTTAATACAACATTTGCACCAAGAAAGTTAAAATAAACACATATTAAAAAATTATTTTGTAAAAAAAATCATCTTAAACAGTATTCTCAGGTAGCCAATTAGTAATTACAATTAATAGACACTGTTTCTTTTATAGCAAACGCTTTGATTATAAATTTTGCTGCTGTGAACGCTAGCATTGTCATAAAACAATCTAGATTATTAATTGTAATTTCTAATTTACTTTATGGTCCAAGTCTCCAAATTCAATTAACGTTATTCCTTAACTATCATTGTTATGTTGCTATAAAAGTCCATGAACCATTCACAGCGTTCTAATTAGTAATTAAGATTAGAATTGCATATTATAATCCTGTATTATGGCAAACAATGTTAGCGTTCACAGTAAGAATATTTATAATGAATGTGTTCATTTTGTTGCTGCCCATAAAACAAACTGGATTTATTAGTAATTTGTAATCTTAATTACTAATTGGCTCGCTGTGAATACAGATTAAGAAATGTTATTTTGTTTGGTTATTACTTATTTTAATTAAAGAATATAGGTAACTCCGATTTACTAACGTTCGATTTGCGAACATCACAATTCTTAAAGTCGCCTAAAGATATAAAACATATGTGAAAAAAATTACAAAATATAAAAATTGTTATCTTATCTTATAAAACATTAACACAAATACAAACATTTTTTTTTTTTTAATCACAGATAAGATATAAATAACACAGTTTAGAATTAGGAATTAGGTTATTGAATCTACAAGCTAAGCAAAAAAAAAATTAAACATAAACTATATTGTCTTGTAACAAGACTCTCAACAAGACTCTTGTTGATATGTCTAAACATAATACTACAGCCCCTATTCTATATAGTGCAAATTGTTGCGTATTTATCAAGAATAGATATTTTAAAATATTTGTTTTGTATATTTTATATATTTTGTAAAATATATATATATATATATATAATATATCTGTGTGTGTGTGTGTTATATTGAAAAATGTGAAAATCGGACAAAATGTACAAATTTACAAGGTAAATGTACAAATTATTTAGTATTAACTTACGTTTTAAATCAGAATTTACAATAAGACAAATTTGGTTGAGTTTTTTTATTTATTTTAACTGTTTAATAGTGATTTTAAACAGACAAATATCATTACTATTATAAAGAAATTATTAAATATTTATACAATTTTTATTACCAACAATGACGCCAATTTATTGGAACCCTGTGTCTGTATGTATGTATGTGTGTCTGTATGCTTATGTGTTTGCGTGTCTGTCTGTGAACGCTGTACAGTTGTACATTGAACATAATAATATGTTGTATACATTTTAAAATTTGTATAACCCGGAAATAGAAAACTTTTTATTTTTGAAAAGTATATTTCAACCAGAAGTGCTTGTTTATTCGTGTAATTTTTAAAGTAACTCGAAAACGACACGAGTGAGTGAAAAGGTAATTCTTAAAAAAGTTAAAGATATATAATTAATTATTCGACGCGTTTCGACTTTTTAGTAATTATCATTTTGGATGCCTTATAATTTATAATAGTAATATTAATGAATGTATTATTCAAAACTATATTTTGATTAGTTTCCAAAAATAGAAAATCTATTTGTGTAAAAATTGACATTGTGTTCTCCTTATTATATTTAATATAAAATTTATATTGTTAAGCACACGTTGCAAATTTGCAAGCCAAAATTATGTGTTTATTATTTATAATTGCACTTATATTAGATGTTACAACGAAGTAATTAGTAATTAAGCTTAGAAATTACAAGTATTAATTCCAGTTTGTTTTAGAACATTTAATACACTAGCGTTCACAGCAACAAAAAGTTTAATTAATTGTTCACAGCGAAACAATCAGTAATTTAATTTAGAAATTATAATAAATAATTCCAGTTTGTTATATAACATATAAAGTTAACGTTCACAGCAACAAAATGTATCATACATTGTGTTAATTTTGCTTGGAATGTTAGCATTGCTTCTCATAATACAAACTAGATTATTATTTGTAATTTTCTAATCTTAATTACTATTTGGTTCCCTGTGAACAATCCTTAATACAAACTTGATTATTATTTGTAATTTAGAATCTTAATTACTATTTGCTTCGCTGTAAACAATCATTAATAAAAACTTGAGTATTATTTGTAATTTAGAATCTTAATTACTAATTGTCTAGCGAATACAGTTTTATTCTGTAAACTCTTAACAAAAATACTCTAATCCCAAATCGTTACATAATGACATGACTATGGAATAACTTAACGATAAACCATTGTTTTAAAAGTTACAGAATACCCATTCATTTTTTGTATACACAGATTAAGACTCAAGAGGAGCTGTTGAAACAGAGTCCCTTAATTGTGACAGACGGTAATCTTCCACTTGAAACTCTTGCTTGCGTGCTGGAAATTGCAGAAAAATACGGGAAACCAGGTGAGTTCATTCATATTTATCACATTATTAAAGTTCAAGTGCAGATAATTATATTCCGATCAAAACACTGTTCATGCAAAATGATTCAGTACACCGTTAACAGACAGTGCTCAATTTTTTGCCGCCAAAAATGTTGTAAAGTTATTTCTAAATGTCCCAGGCACTTTTTTATGCTTAAGTCTGGGACATTTAGAAATAAAACCGTCGTATTAGAAATATTAGCTAATTATCACGTTTTTGCAACGCCATTGGAGTTTCCCAAGTTTAAACAGGGTTAATAATAAGAATTACCCAAACAGACGTTCAAAGTTATTATGCAAATATCTTTATAACACGTAATATTTAAATATAAAGTATATTTAACGCATTAAGTGCCACGTGTGACCACCATGGATTCATAATTACTTTTTGAATAGAATCACTTCTGAACGTATCCGATTTTTTGATATATCCGGATATCCGAATGTATCCAAGATATGTCCAATATAAAATTAAACGGATAATAGGGATTTTAAAATCCTGATATCGGGTTTCATTCACAGCCCTAATCCAATTATTTATGAAAATTAATTTATATAATTGTTATTTTTGTATCTTTGAGATTTATATCTAATTTATATGCAGAACTTCCACAGCAATTTTGTACACAAAAAAGGAAATAGTGTAGTTTTTAAAGGATAAAAGTGAAATAAGTGACTGAAAAAAGATAAAAAAAGTGAATAATAGTGAATAAAATATTCATTTTGTAGACGCCATTTTGTTTTTAGACCGATTTTGAGGCCAGATTCGTAATCTGCGACCCCAAAAACCTTGTGCTATCAAATTTCAGGTAATTGATTAAATAAATAAAAGAGTTATACATATTTTAATTAAGAGTGTATTAAAAAAAGCTAGAGTGACCTGCACTCGACTTTCTTTTACGTAGTTTTTACTAGAAAAAATCAAAATATTGGCAGGCACAAATCATAATATGATTGATTAAACTATATGCAAATACATGGCAACATAAATAAGATATTTGAGATTTTCCGTGGTGCATTTTTTGAAGAAACATTTAAAACAAAAATGGTATGAAACATTAATATCTATCATTATGAATATAACTATTTTTGCCATAAGTGCAGCCGTTCTAGTGATATTGGAAATAGAACAAAAAATGCATAGAGTAAACATGCACTTCCGGTTTCTTAAGTTTGAAGTTTCACAATTTAACCTGTTTGACAGTATTTGCTCAAAAGCGTTTACAGATAAACACACAGACAGACGACATTCCGAAAATAGTCACATTCGATTCAGGGATAGTCAAAACGTGTATATCCGTTGAAATCTCGAGTTCGAAATGTTTCATGATTACAATACTTACTTATTACTTTGTAAAAGAAAGTAGAAACACGTATTTGCTAATTGACAATTGAAAAAATAAAAAGCACATACCTTCTTACCTATGGGGAACTTTTCTATAAACTTTTGCCGATAAAAAAAATAAGTTAAAAATCGGTTTTGAGTCAACGAAGTTAGAACATTGACGAATTTTTAGCGTCTTTAATACTTTTCATACATTTATGATATGAATATAGTGAATAGAAATTTAAAAGTGATCGATTTCGGAAAAACAGAATAAAAGTGAATGCGTGGAAGCCCTGGTTGGGTTATTTTTCAATTTTCATGTAATAATACATAAAACAATGCAAAACAGGTGCAAAACGAATAATAAAAACGAACGAAAATAAAAATTAAATATATATATATATTTAAGCATAATAAAAATATAAAAATCACCATACATATAAGGTGTTAAAATACAAACATTTGCAACGAAAATGAACATGAAGGACGGATTCAATTTTGTTTATACATACGTGTAATCTACAAACTAATTACTAAACAAAACATAGAATTTAAATGAAAAGTACACAAATCATAATAAATAAAACTAAAAATATGTGTGCTTTACATGAAGCCCAAGCCACTGCGTGGGTGTAAGGTAGGCGGGTGCATTTGCATGATTAAATTTCGTGACTCACGCCTCAGTTCGTAACTTTGACGCGTTTCTTTGTACAAAAAGAGCGCTGCGAACGCATGGAAAAAGAACGACAAACATGCGAATCCATATGACCAGCTCAAATAGTTGAAATTCGGGTACATCAGCCAATCACGGCGGACGTGAGAACCCCCAAAGATCGCCACGGCAAAAAAGAGAAACACAGCTAAAAAAAATAAAAAAACAATTCATAATTAGTTTAATTTAATTTATACAATATTTACGCAAGCGCAGTGTGCGTCTACTTAGGTAATTCATAACCAGAATTCTCTAAGTTTTTTTAGATTGTTACGAATTTGTATTTATTTAAACATATTAACTATATAGAATAAATGTGGTTTAAAAAATGGCTTACATGCTGTAGCGTTAGCAACAAAGTTAATTCCGGATAAGATCCATTCGTATTGTAGAACGAATTCCAATGGCCAGCGACACAACTGCATTGCGATGATCACTTGCGATGCAAAACTCAACATGAATGCCAAAGTGACGAAAGTTTGTACTGCCATCAACCAACCGGGTAGCAACCATTCTCTGATTATATAATATTCCTAAAAATTTTTAGAAAACATCGTATATTAACATATTATTCCATTTGATCTTCGATTAAAATTTAATTGACACCGTATAAATAATATATATTTGCATTTGTACAAGTTGTAAAGTTGCTTAATGTACATAGTGGGCAGTTTGATACGATTTGTCGAAATCGTATCGAATTATTTTCAAAATTTGTTATATCGATACGTAAATTTACTCGCTTTATAGTTTTCAAAATAGAAATATGCGATATACATTCATTGTAGGTGTTTTCAAAAACGAAATGCTTTTTTTCTATTTTAATAACAATTTGTTTGGTGTTAATTAAAACTATATCTAACGATACGAATCGATTCAATTGAAATATAGCCGTATCGATATATATATATATATATATATATATATATATATATATATATATATATATATATATATATATATATATATATATATATTTGAAATACCCATATCGTATCTAGATCGCATAAAATAAATCATTTTGTAATCTGAGCGCACTTAAAGCTATAAATCTTAATCACACTTTAACACCCAATCTTAACGTCTTGGTGTGAAAAGGGCATTAGATGCAAAATTCAACAATTTATATAATAATATCTGCTAATAAATATATAATATATTAGATAAATCAAACAGACATATATTAATTTTGAACTCATAAGCAGGGTTTAGAATTCGAACCGTAACTGAACCGAAAACCGGAACTGAACCGAAAAATAATATCGGTTAATTTGGATTAGTTACATGTAAAAAAAATGGTATAATAAATTAGTAAAACTAATAAAAATACATAAAAAACAAGGTTAGATACAACGCACTTATGCGTCCAGCTCGCCTTATAAGTAATATATGCGATACGATCACCGGTTTTTAATTATTATGGCCATTTGGTGTTAACAATTTGAAAAAATGTTATAGATATAGAAAGTCGTACATTTTTAGGTCGCCGTACGAAGTACCGAAGAAGCTAAAGTAATCGGTCGTGTGTCTGTAGCATTCTCGAAACAAAAAGTGTTTGTCTCTTCGCTCTAAATCCAAAAACATATATTTATATGCTTGGATGTTAGTCGTCGTTCGCTCGTAAGACCAAATTTGTACCCTCTACTCCTCTGAAGGTTCCAGAGCGATTTGAACCAAATTTGCTACACATATTATTTGGCAACCCATTAGAATCTACTCGCAGTTTAAATCCAAAGGCCATAAAAAATTATTAAATATTATAATTTTGAATTTTAAAATATGCACTAAAATGATTTCAATCAAAATAATCTTAAATTGTAAGACTTTTTATATATATAACATATTTTCAAATTGTTAACCAAAATGCCATAATAATTAAAAACCACTGCTCGCATCGCATATATTACTTATAAAGCGAACTGAACGCATAGGTGCGTTGTATCTAACCTAACCAAAAGGCCATAATAATTAAAAATCTCTGCTCGCATCGCATATATTACTTATAAGGCGAGCTGAACGCATAGGTGCGTAGTACCTAAGCTAACCTAACCAAAAGGCCATAATAAGTAAAAATCGCTGCTCGCATCGCATATATTACTTATAAAGCGAACTGGACGCATAGGTGCGTTGTACCTAACCTAACCAAAAGGCCCTAACCTAACCAAAAGGCCCTAACCTAACGAAAAGGCCCTAACCTAACCAAAAGGCCATAATAATTAATAACCGCTGCTCGCATATCGCATATATTACAAGGCGAGCTAAACGCACAAGTGCGTTGTACCTAAGCTAACCTAACCAAAAGGGCATAATTATTAAAAATCGCTGCTCGCATCGCATATATTACTAATAAGGCGAGCTAGACGCATAGGTGCGTTGCACCTAAACTCGTTCATACAAAAATGGATGTTTCACAGTTTTTGTTTAAAAAATACTATAATTGCATTTTTATGCCAGTTACTGTGTCAGCATTAATTAAGTCACCAAAATGACCAAAATGACTAATCAGCAACCAAGACAAATGACTAATTAACAACAGGTGGTTAAAAGGTCAAAAATGCACATTTTTTTTTTTTTTTAAGTGTTAAATATATGTTTAAATTAAACGTACGTGACTAAAAATATAATGGCATCCGTTGAACAGTTGATAGAACTGATTGTACGGATAATGAAACTGATAGAAACAATATTCCCAAAGGCCCATATTTTTAAAATTCGAAAATGTCTCCTCGTACGATTGAACCCAATACGGACTAAAAAAAATATTACAAATTACAATTATATATTAAAAACAAAAAAATATATATATATACCTTGCAAACGCTATTAACAAAAATAGTCCTGCAATATAAGTCATTAGGCCTCCGAAAACCAAATAATCTACGGTGAAAAGAAAATATTTTAAGTATTTTGGGTGTGGTGTGAATATTATATTACATTTTATTCACGTTTAAACACTTACTTGACGCTTTTGGGTAGTCATTTTTCTCTAGAGTCATCTTAATGCCTGTTTTCTAAGTCAGGAATAATAACACATAACACTTGTAGCTGTAATATATCAAAATATCGTTTATTTTCGGGGTTTAAAATAGTAAACACTGTATGACATCAATTAGGCCGCCATCTTGAAATATCTCACCTGCTCAAACAAGACCACCTAGATAATAGCGCGCGGGACAGGGCCCCATTTAGCACTTTAGACCACTGACGACATTTTTAACAATATTTGGCTTATTAATCTATTATTTAAAAACTAGGGTCCCCCGTGGGCACCATGTGCCCATATGGTATACAGAACATAGGTCAGTTTTGACTGATGGCGCATTTAATAATAATTATACACGCGGTTTTTCTTCAGTTTGTGTCGTTTGACTATAATAGTAATACAAATTGCCACATCGCAAATAATCCTCCATTTTTTGTACGCTATTTTGTTTTTAGAGATTAACTAATCGATAAATTTAAACTAAGTTTTGTTAAACTTTGATTTACTCTTGTATGTGGTGCAACTGGCCATAAGTGTTGTATTATTACGACAGTTTCCTTAATTGTATTACACAAAAAACAGGATTATTAATTTACTTACGATTGCTGCTTATTATTTGATTCGATTATTCAAAAAATATGTATTACAAACCCTTTTTACACAACATTTTTAATGATTTGATTCATTATTGTTTTTGCATTAAATAATCAGGCTAGATTCTAAATTTTGCAGTATTAAACTGCAGTGTGACGGCAGTTTTAAAAGTAATAATTAGTTATTTGCTAAAATACAATGGATTGTGCCATCAAAAATAAAAGAATAAAATGTTTCTAAATATGTTTGAATTATCTCTTCAACATTTTATTTCTCTAATAATCAGAATTATAAATGTACTTACTTGCACTTATTATAATTTGACCAACTATAGAATCTTACCGCAACTCATATTTTCAAAAATCACTGCTTTTTGGGCATTTTGAATTAAAAATATTAACTATGCATTAAAATAAATGAACGGAATTTCACGTATTTGCTAAAAATATATGCAAATTAGGCAATAATATGCACTTATTACATATTAAATACTTAAAAATTGAATAATAACATATGTTACTCCCCTTAAACTTAAGATTTACAATTCAATGTTTCCGTAACTCGTACGTCACTAATGCACATTGAATACTGTTTTCGACGGTTACGTGTGGTAGCACTTTTATTTATATTTGTTCTTTGGTCGGTCATTTTAACATAAATGCTTAAAATAGCGACATTCACAAACGCACAAATTAGAATAAATAAAACTGCATTTTATTAACTAACTAAATTATTTATATTTCTCTTTGACATACACAATATCAATATAATATAGCAGATCAGCCACTCTGTGTAAAGTACACAACACACTAAATACACTTCAAATCATTAAATTAATTGAAGATTTAACACAAAAACTTTTTTGACATTTCATTCTGACGTTTGATGCGTTTTTGTCTATTTCAAAGCAGACTCAACTCCAGAAGAGTAGTGATTGGTTTATTTCAGTATAAACACAGACAGACACACAGCCAGACAAACAGACAGCCAGCCAGATAGTCATACAGCCAGCCAGACAGACAGACAACCATACAGACAAACTGACAGACAAACATCCAGCCAGACAGACAATTTCAAATTCGACAGTTTTGGTTCTAAGCGTACACAGACAGACAGACATACAAACGTCATACCGAAAATAGTTACAATCAATTCAAGGAGGAATTACTTATTATTGCGTATAATTAATATAAGGTATTCTTCCTAAAAACGAACCAGTGAGTCGTGACAGAATCGCTAATTAAATATATATTTTTAAGAACCACAATGAAAATACGTTAATTAGCACCAAATCGCTGAAAATGTCCTTGTAGAAATAAAACAAAGAAAATTCTTTAAAAAATGTATTACATAAAACTAGTCGACTACAATAACATATAAAATTATGAACATGAAACATGATACTATGTATAAACAATTAATATTAAATCATTATCTTAATTAAGGCAGCCTTAGACCCAAATGTGGGATTTAAGAGGTTAATTTAAAACTATTTTCACTAAAATTAAATCGTTAATGTACATGTCATACAAATATTAAGTTTCTTTTGTACATTTTGGACGGATATGTAAATCGTCGATTAAGACAACTCGAAATATATTATGGAAGTCGATGTTAAACTTATGCTTTACTTTCGTGTTCGAGTTCGAATCGTGTCTGAGAGTCTCTAAATAGTCTTCGTTTCCGGACTTGTATATTCGCATCGACAAAGAACAACGTCGACGCGATTAATAAACTAATTACGCCGATTGCTGCAAGAATAAACGACCAGCCGAAAAAGTTGTTGTCGTGGCCCGGCATCCAGCCCTTTTGGTTAGCGCACGAGGCGAATATAATCACTGCTAACGCGCCTAAAACACCTGCAAATTCAAATCGCAACATTGTCACAGATATAAATGAAAATTGAAGGAAAACCATGTATTGTTATAACCTACCGACTAATCTTTATTAAAAAAATATCAGTGCATTCGTAATTGCATAAATAATGTCTGGGGTAAAAATGTTAATTTTTTGTATTTACAGTTTCAGAGATAAAAAATAAAAACCTCCAAAATAGGCGCATTTATTATAGTTTTCATTTTTTATCTCCGAAACTGTAAATACAAAATAATTCACATTTTTACCAAGCATTATTTATGCAATTACGAATGCACTGATGATTTTTTTATAAAGATTAGTCGGTAGGTTTTTGCGTAATCGAGGTTTATTTAATTATGATAGGTTTTGAGTAGTTTTATGTAATTAAGCAATATAACTTTGACGAAAAGTGTAACAATGTGTCCGTGTAATGCCTTTATATTCAATAAACAGTCATTATTCGATGGAATATCTTTGATTATAGCGTAAAAATAGCTCATTTCTAATACTGTGCGTGCATGATTGCTTGAACATTTAAAGTCGATGGTAGCGCCACCATCTAAAATAGCCGAGATAGCGGAGCGGCATTACTTCGAACTAGATGGACCTGATGGTTTGTCTTAAATTTCGACATTCTTGGAATATCAAGAAACCAATTTAGTAAATTTGGTGTTGTTAATTCATCATTTAATTTTATATTCACATTGAGAATAGAAACAGAAAAAATAAATGGTATCACTTACCACCAATAAGAAGTACAAACGCAATCCCGTTTACTAGTAATATAAAGTTCTTCTGATCCGGATTACAAAACAGGAAATATAATAACACCATTATAGCGCCAATTATCACAGATATAAATGTTAATGTAAAGAATAACTGGGTTGCTATCATGAAACCTGTAATTTGAAGGAAAACCATGTATATACGCCATTGTTGTTTTGTTTTCTGATCTGTTTAGTCTGTTTAGTTGGGACAAAACATTTACCTGGTATCAGATAACCGCGAATCTGGTCATATCCGGTGGTAAATGGATCGTAGATCCATCTGCAACCAACGAAAAACCTGCGACCATGTGAATCCTGTTGGTCTTCAAGTGATCTAAAACAATGCGTCCATAATCCAAATCTGTTCAATTTGGCGCCGGTGATTCGGTAATCGGAAACCAACCAACTCGGTGTGGAAAATGCAATTGCAACGAAGATTAATCCCAGCACAAAGAACGCTATACCAATATTGCCTGATAGCGAACGTTTCTTCATGATTGCTACACGGACAAAAATCATCATTTATTCAAAATACGTAGTTTATAAACTATAATTTTAAATAGTTTTTATGCCTACTCATTCTTCCACCTGCTTAAAATGTAAATTGAGATAATTTACAAAAATCTGAAGTGGCCTTCACTCGTCTTATACTTAGTTCTCTTTATTGTGTTATACATCCCATATAGCACAGAATGCCTAAAGACGTAATAAAGACGTCCAATAGATGACATCTTGAAATATGACGTCTATTCGACGTCTTTATTACGTCTTTAGGCATTCTGTGCTGTATGGGATTAATTTTACATATAAATTGACTATTTACAAAGGCGAGTTTACAATAATTGGTACATTTATCAAGTAAAAGTTGCTTGAAAATGCGAGATATACAAAAATGACATGAATAAACAAGCACTTCGGGTTATAATATTCTTTTCTAAAATAGGATGTTTACTTTCCCGGTATATACAAATCTTAAATTCAATCATACTTTTATGCTCAATGATATTAGACAGACAGATAGACACACATACAGACGTCATTGCGCAATTAGTCACATTCGATTTACGGAAGGTAAAACACACACACACACACACACATTGAGCAAATAGTCAAAATAGATTCAGATACTTTCCCAACGGTTATTTCGAGATTAATTTTGTTTTATACATTACATGTAAGAAAGTAATATATATATATATATATATATATATATATATATATATATATATATATATATATATATATATATATACATAGGAGGTGAATAAAATTTATATTTTCATACAATAACTGGAGTGGCCTATACTGCACACATGATGCTATTAAGATTAAGTGGTTCTTTAGACGTTATATAAATAAATTATATCTATTTGTATGAATTATTATATATATTTTTTTAAGTATTTTTAAATGGTTGTCTTTAACAGAAAAATAGTTGTGATAAAATGAATGATATTACATATGATTTCCAAAATGGCTGCTTTAACAGAAAAATAGTCGTGTTTAAAATGAACGATATTACATGTCATTTCCAAAATGGCTGCATTAACAGAAAAATAGTTGTGTTTAAAACGAGCGATATTACATATTATTTCCAAAATGGCTCCTTTAACAGAAAAATAGTTGTGTTTAAAATGAACGATATTACATATGATTACAAAATGGCTGCTTTAACAGAAATATAGTTATGTTTAAAATGAACAATATTACATATCATTCCAAAATGGCTGCTTGAAACAGAAAAATAGTAGTGTTTAAAATGAACGATATTACATAAGAGTTCTAAAATGGCTGCTTTAACAGAAAAATAATTATGTTTAAAATGAACGATATTACATATTATTTCCAAAATGGCTGCTTTAACAGATAAATAGTTGTGTTTAAAATGAACGATATTACATATTATTTCCAAAATGGCTGCTTTAGCAGATAAATAGTTGTGTTTAAAATGAACGATATTACATATATTACTATTTTTTTCTGTAACTTTTTATATATTAACTCTGTATAAACATTTATCGTTTTCTGACTATAATTAACAAATATTTGTAACTTTTTTTTACATTAAGCTTTTTAAAACCTAATTGTTAGACTCATTTTGTTATGCATTTTGATCGATAAGGTCCATTTTTCCCTTTATTAATCCCAAAAATTGACTTTATCGATCAAAAAATCACTATTTAAACTTTAAACGTATTAACTTTTGTTTTCTTAAAAAGTGTAATATATATGTTTTTACATATTTTATGATAATTACATACACAGTTGCCAGAATCAAAATGTATAACAAAAACTAAGATATATTATTACATATTCAAAATATTCAAATTTCACGTGAATTTGTATCAAGTTTTCATAAAAGAGTCTTGTGCTGGCTACAACAGATTTTTTTTATTGCTATTAACACAATAAAATAATAATAAATCACGTAACCAGAGAAATTACAAATATCAGAATGTAAATATTTACAAATAAAGAAAAATCATTATCATTTAATTTCATAATTATCTATGTTTCTATATGACTCAAGTAATATTTATATATAAATAGAATACTAAACCGTCATTTCCGGTTTAGAAATTATACATACTCAAAACTATATGAAAACAATTCAATTTAGAAATCTTTGGAGCATAAATTCGTATTTCGTAGCAACTTTAAGATAAAAATAATAAGTTTATTCAATTTTTATAACATATTAAAAAATGTGGAGTGGCCTGTACTCGCCTTTCTTAAAAATACGCTCTAGAGCGTTCACAAACAGACGACATTCCGAAAATAGTCACATATTCAATTAAGGGGGGCTCAACACGTGTATATACGTTGAAATCTCTAGTTCGGAATTATTTAATGATTACAAGACGTATTAATGTGTATAAATATAAAAAAACGAAATGAACATAAAATAATATAGTTAAAAAAAAAAATTCAAAAAGGATTTATTCACGAATTATACAAAAAAAAATTAAATATTATATTAAATCTTCAATAATTTTTACTATACAGCACTCACACACACACACAGAGATCATCTCAAAATTCAATTCAATTCAATTCAATCCAATTCAATGCAATTCAGGGAATTTCAAAACTCGTATTTCCTTGAAAATAACTATACTTTCCGGTTAAATTCGTTAAAGTAAGTTAATATTAAAGAAATCACGAAAACATTAACTAAATAATTGTAAGTGTGTAGTTGAGCTAGTCCGCCCCTGGATATATTACGAGTACAAAAAACTTTGTTGGGAAATATTTAAAATGCAACCTGCCACCGAAATTTATAGCATAAACACAAACAAAAAGATAAGATATCGCCAAATTGTCTGTAGTAAGTCTAGTTTTTATCAGTTATTATTATTATTTATGGCAAAAAATACTATAAAAATATTGTACTACATAGATAAAGTTTATCTATTTACAATTTCCATTCAATACGGAAGTAATTAAATAATTATTTCATGAAATCTAATACAAAACGTATGATTATAATTTAATGAATAGTTTAAAACTTCGCAAAGATGACTCACTTTTACCCATGATTCTACCACACTGAACACACCTACCTTACGTATACTTGAACTAAAAACCAGAGGTAGAAAACTTAAAACACAACCGAACTCTTTTGATTATCGTCGACACTGTCCCCAAAAACGTATAGATTTAAACTTGCCGTGTTAATAAACACTAAAAGTCACGCCCTTTGGCTGTGACATTGGACTTTTTAACTTATATATTACGAGAGTAAACACTTTAGAAAATAATACAGAACGTACGACAACAAACTGTACGATTGTATGATGCATCAAATGCTTTCTACTCCCGCCACCACACCTGTATATTATAACAGTGCATTCAAAACTGTTACTAAATATACCTAAATATCTTATAGTTTCACTAATATTACTAAATTAACGGTTGGTCAATCAGAATTCAAATTTTATTGTTGCGCGCTAGATTTATTGATGCGATTTTTACACAAATTTGTGTATAAATCGCGTCAATAAGTTTATTTTCTTTCATTATAGACCCTAAATGTACTGTTGCGATATTTGTAAGGTTGTACTAGGTTAAGTCAAACGATTCATTATGTGTTTAGACTAGAGTTAAGATTTTGGAACGTACCCCAATTGTAATATTACAATTGGGGTACGTTCCAAAATACTAACTCTAGTGTTGAATTACCAAGGAATTAAATTCGTAGCGGTCCAAACTCTTTAAATGTAAAGACTTCGACACTTAAGGATTGTTCACAGCTAAAGAATTAGTAATTAAGCTTAGAAATTATAAGAAATAATGCCAGTTTGTAGTATGACATACAAGGTTAACGTTCACAGCAACAATATTTATCATAAATTGTGTTGCTTGGAATATTAACATTGTCATAATACAAACTAGATTATTATTTGTAATTTTCTAAGCTTAATTACTAATTGTTTCAATGTGAACAATCCTTTAGTCGTTGTTATTTATTGTAATAAATATAAAGTCTCTCTAAAATATATTTAAATTACGCTACAAAACAAACTATTTAATAAGGAAATTAGCCATTTTTATTTTCCTAAACGAAGTCTAATAGGAACTATTGTAATATCATGAACATTTTTGAACTTTTTAACGGAAATGCAGGTGTTGTGCATTACTGGATCGATATTGCCTACTTTCTAGATGTGTGTGTCGTCGTTCGCTCGTAAGACAAAATTTATGCCTCTACTCCTCTGAAGGTACCGGAGCGATTCACACCAAATTTGCTACACATATTATTTAACATCCCATTTGAATCTACTCGCAGTTTAATTTCAATCGCCCGTATACTTCCCGAGTTATAGGGCCCCGACATTTAGAGCCCCCCTTAATACTGCCCTGATAAAAATAATTAAAATACCGAAAAATTCTACGAAAAATTCTAAGATATTTTATATCTACAAGATTTTTATATATTGTTAACCCAAAGGCCATAGAAAATTATTAAATATTATAATTTTGAATTTTATGCACTAAAGAATTTATTTTTTATTAAAATAATCTATAAACAATTGTAACACTTTTTATATCTATAATATTTTTTCAAATTGTTAACCAATAGCCGCTGCTCGCATCGCATATACTTATTAGGCGAACAGGACGCATAGGTGCGTTTTAAATGTGTCTGTTGAATTCCTAATGCATTTAAAGATATTTAGAAGAAAAAGTATAACTTAATTTTCATTTCGTTATTAATATAAATTCGCTATTTAAAACTAATAAAAAAAAAATTATTGCATATTTTAAAATTCAAAATTATATTTAATAATTTTTTTCGGGCTTTGGGTTAGCACTATGAAAAAATTTTGTAGATATAAAATATCTTAGAATTACTAGTAGAATTTTTGGGTGTTTTAATTATTTTTATAAGGGCAGTATTAAGGGGGGCTCCAAATTTTGGGGCCCTATAACTCGGGAAGTATACGGGCGATTCGATTTAAACTGCGAGCGGATACAAATGGGATGCTAAATAATATGTCTAGCAAATTTGGTGTGAATCGATCCGGTACCTTCAGAGGAGTAGAAAGCACAAATTTGGTCGAGCGAGCGACGACTAACATCCAAGTATATGAGTTATATATATTATTGGATTCAGGTCGACTTCTGTATGTATATATATATATATATATATATATATATATATATATATATATATATATATATATATATATATATATATATATATATATATATTTATATATATATATATATATATATATATATATATATATATATATATATATATATATATATAATTAGACGATATACATAGTTTATTGAATCTCTGATAATAGGCACATTTATAATATATTGATTATTACAAATTGTATCGTTTATTCGATAGCGACTAAATTAATATATACATTCCTATTTTATTGGTTCAATATGATGACGTTATTTGGCTAATACGGTAGAGACGCGATATATTGAACTACGTCTCGACTGCAATACGCAGTAGTACTGCAGATATTCGGTAAAACTGGTATTCGAATATTCGGGAACCACGGTATTCGAATATTCGAGAACCACGGTATTCGAATAATCGTAATATGCTAATATTCGAACGATTCGGAGTATTCGAATATTCAAACTATTAGTGTATTCAAACTATTCGAACTAGTTCAATATTCGAGCGATTCGGACTATTTGAATAACCAAACTATTCGAACTAGTTCAATATTCAATCCCGAATTAGTGAAGGATAGATTGATTTTCTTTTAAATATACATACATAGAAAATTATATTTGTTATGCATAAAATTTTTATTTGAACAATTCTGTTTCTCGTTACAACTTATCATTAAAGTAGAAATTCTTAGAATGTAATTATAATTTTGGCAGATGGCACTAATACTTTGCAGGTATTATCAATTAGACAGACACGTTTTAAATACAATTACATTACAGAATATTAAGATTTGACAACGAAATGTTGAGTATCAGAGAAAATATTTCATATGATAAGATAGTTTCGTGTGTACGCTAGATAAAAATAGCTAGTTTACGTTCATTGACGCAACGATACCCTATCATAAATGGTCCTTAACTTCTGTTTACTATTGAGCTTTGCCAAGTCATGTTACGCATATGCATATTTCAATTTACGCATCGATGTTAACATTAGCCAATTACTAATTTAAAAAATATATATATATATATATATGTACATTTCTTACCCAGTAAAAACATTTTCTTGTAAAATATAATAACCGCCACTGCCCACTGCGAACTTCGATAAGATTTCACACGCAACAATATGGCATTTTCAGATTACATTAGTAGAAAATAGTGACCTAGTTTCTTGCCACTTTAGGATCAATATTATTCTTTTGTACTTTTTTACAACATAAATAGCCAAGCTCGGACATATCAAATTTAAGGGCAAAACTAAGTAGTACTATTATTAAAAGGATATGAATCTGTAACATCTCTATTAATAATGTATTCCGAATTTGAATCATAGTAACCGGTTACACATTTATTTCGATTCTAATTGACTTTGAAGAGTTAACATAATATTATTTCTATTCTAATTGACTTTGAAGAGTTAACATAATATTATTTCGATAGTATTAGCGATTATAAACAATTTTAATGCTTTTCAAGCTCGAAAAATTCGATATTTAATTCGTTACCGGTTACAGCGGTCCAATTTCGAAATAGACTATAAAATTATTATTTTATTCCCCAAAATATACGACGTCTAACATTAATTAAATTTAGTACTTCTTTTCTTTATTCAAAATTCATTTAAAATGTACATGTACAAATTTAGAATTGTATATTGAAAATTATAAATATCTCTATTTTCTTATTCTTTTCTTAAAAATGTCTATGCCTATTTATACGATTTCTAAATTTATTTACGTATTTGATATATATATTGCGAATTACCTATTTTGGAGGTTTTTATTTCTTTTCTCCGAAAATCTATATTAAAACAAGATTTGGTACGTGTAAAACGCACCAACGCGTCCAGCTCGCCTTTAGGTATATGCGTTGCGAGCAGTGCTTTTTAATTATTATAGCCTTTTGGTTAACAATTTGAAAAAATGTTATAGATATAAAAAGTCTTACAATTTTTTGTAAATTATATTGAAAAAAAATAAATTTAGCGCATATTTTAAAATTCAAAATTATAATATTTAATTTAATTTTTTCCGGGCTTTAGGATAACAATATGAAAAAATCTTGTAGACATAAAATATCTTAGAATTACTAGTAGAATTTTTGGGTGTTTTAATTATTTTTATAAGGGCAGTATTAAGGGGGGCTCCAAATTTTGGGGCCCTATAACTCGGGAAGTATACGGGCGATTCGATTTAAACTGCGAACGGATACAAATGGGATGCTAAATAATATGTGTAGCTAATTTGGTGTGAATCGATCCGGTACCTTCAGAGGAGTAGAGGGCACAAATGCGGGTTTTAATTACTATTGCCTTTTGGTTAACAATTTGAAAAAATGTTATATATATATATATATATATATATACAAAGTCTTACAATTTTTTGTAATTATATTGAAAAAAAATTAATTTAACGCATATTTTAAAATTCAAAATTATATTTAATAATTTTTTTCGGGCTTTGTGTTAACAATATGAAAAAATCTTATAGATATGAAATATCTTAGAATTATTAGTAGAATTTTTGAGAGTTTTAATTATTTTTATAAGGGCAGTATAAAGGGAGGCTCCAAATTTTGGGGCCCTATAACTCGGGAAGTATACGGGCGATTCGATTTAAACTGCGAACGGATACAAACGGGATGTTAAATAATATGTGTAGCAAATTTGGTGTGAATCGGTTCGGTACCTTCAGAGGAGTAGAAAGCACAAATTTGGTCGAGCGAGCGACGACTAACATCCAAGTATATGAGTTATATATATTATTGGATTCAGGGCGACGAGACAAACACTTTTTGTTATTGACATTTTTTGATCCGATAATGCTACAGACACACGACCGAATGCTTTAGCTTTTTCGGCACTTCGTACAGGCATTATATATGCAATTACGCATCGACTGATTTCTTTTTCATATATTAGTAAAATACTATGTATTATAGTATTATATTTGGACGGTGCAAATCATTATTATTAGCCGAATACATTTATTAGGTGCCCAAACGAATAAACAGCAACCGGATGCCTGGAAGGGTTAAGTGATTGCAACAATTACAGGGTTATACGAGTTCATATATATATAATTGAGTGAGACAATCATATAATGAGTAATACTAGGACAGTGTACCGAATTAAATTAAGTTATTTCTCTAGTGCACGCGTGTTATGGCGATGATTGTCTTTGTAGGTGTGGACTTGCGCTCGTAATTACATTTAATCATTGTTTTTTATGGTAATTTCAAAGATGACGATACGACATCCATGTTGCGCAATTCCGAACCATGTGTATGTGCTATTGAAAATAACAACGTAGCAACGATTGTTTTGTAACAAATTGGATTTTGTAATGAATGGGTGCTTTGTGAACAAGTTCACATGCATACAGTATGTGACGGTCTTGAGTTCGTTTTCTACAAGGTTAACTCATGCGAAAAGCTAATAAAAATATCATATATTTATGGTAAAATAATAAGATATTTACGATTTTCCGTAGCCGTTTTCTCATAACTGGTACAATTTAAAAAAAAACTTTTCAAGCAAAACTTGTCCGGAATATTAATATCTTTCATTATGAACATAACTATTTTTGCTATAAGTACAGCCGTTCTAGTGATATTGGCGATAGAACAAAAATGCATAGAGTAAACAAGATATTTATGATTTTTCGTAGCCGTTTTCTCGTAACTGGTACATTTTTTTAAAAAACTATTCAAACAAAAGTTGTGCCAAATATTAATATCTTTCATTATGAACATAACTATTTTTGCTATAAGTGCAACCGTTCTAGTGATATTGACGATAGAACAAAAATGTATAGAGCAAACCAGATATTTATGAATTTTCGTAGCAGTTTTCCCGTAACTGGTACATTTTTTTAAAAAACTTTTCAAACAAAAGTTGTGTGATATATTAATATCTTTCATTATGAACATAACTATTTTTGCTATAAGTGCAGCCGTTCTAGTGATATTGGAGATAGAACAAAAATGCATAGAGCAAACAAGATATTTATGATTTTTCGTAGCAGTTTTCTCGTACCGGGTACACTTTTTGAAGAAACTTTTCAAACAAAAGTTGTGCGAAATATTAATATCTTTCATTATGAACATAACTATTTTTGCTATAAGTGCAGCCGTTCTAGTGATATTGGAGATAGAACAAAAAATGATATTTATGATTTTTCGTAGCAGTTTTCCCGTAACTGGTACATTTTTTGAAGAAACTTTTCATACAAAAGTTGTGCGAAATATTAATATCTTTCATTATGAATCTAACTATTTTTGCTATCAGTGCAGCCGTTCTAGTGATATTGGAGATAGAACAGATATGCATATAGAGTAAACAAGATATTTATGATTTTTCACAGCCGTTTTGTCGTAACTGGTACATTTTTTTAAAAAACTTTTCAAATAAAAGTTGTGCCAAATATTAATATCTTTCATTATGAACAAAACTATTTTTGCTATAAGTGCAACCGTTCTAGTGATATTGGAGATAGAACAAAAAATGATATTTATGATTTTTCGTAGCAGTTTTCCCGTAACTGGTACATTTTTTGAAGAAACTTTTCAAACAAAAGTTGTGCGAAATATTAATATCTTTCATTATGAACATAACTATTTTTGCTATAAGTGCAGCCGTTCTAGTGATATTGGCGATAGAATAAAATTGCGTAGAGTAAACAAGATATTTATGATTTTTCGTAGCAGTTTTCTCGTAACTGGTACATTTTTTGAAGAAACATGTTACAGACACATGACCGATCCCTACAGCTCTTTTGTACATCCTGTACGGCAAACTAAAAATCACGCAATCTTGCATGTCAACTTCAATCATTATTTCGATATTGACAAATTAAAACTTCTTAAAACTTGTTCGAAGGGCAATCATAGCATTAAATATTATCGTGTATAATAAAATAATAAGCATTTAAGCCTGAAGCTGTATTAAAATTATCGTAAAATATTATTTTATATATCGCATTGTTTTGAGTTGAAATTTAAAGCAGTATTCGCAATTTGGAATTGAATTCAATTCCAATTCCTCATTATCAAATGGATCTCATTACATTTATGCGAGCAATTAATCTCGATTGCGAATATAACAAAATGTAAATTTAAATTCATTATTCAAATTTACTAAAACAGTAGATTAAATCATTAAAATAATAATAAAAATTTAAGTGAGTACAATTAAAAAACTCCATGAACATAAAAATGGAAATCATTGTGCAAGCGCAATACTGGTTTTAATTTAAAATGTTTATAGGACATGTGAAAAATAGGTAGACAATAACAAACAAAACAATTTCAAAATCAAATATAAATATATTTATTGTAAAAAAGTAAACGCTACAATAACGAAATAATTTCATTTAAACAATGGACGGTTACAAAAACAAATTCGTACTGATATTGGCAAAGCGTATTAACACGCAGACAGATACTTATTTATAAGCACTAAATTTTGAAAATATAAAACGATAAAAGACAATACTAAGATTGATTGCAACAATAGCCAGTCAACGCGCTCTAATATCTACAATATACAATCAAAAAACCGTTATAGAAGTAAAACTTATGAATAAATATTTTAAATGTCAAAATTCTTATTCTTTATTCAAGATCAGCTAATTTAAAGTAACCCTGTGTTAAAGACGTGGTGTGAAAAGGGCATTAATGTTACTGAAAGCACTAATCACATCTACACGTAGTCTTATGAACAATTCTTGAGAAAAATTGTAATCTAAGCACTAAAAATAGCGTAGTTTATGATTTTAATCGCAAAGCGATGTTAAATCACTTTGCCAATAGCGAAAATATTCCTAATTTAAATATATGAAAAATAATACTATATTTAAGAAATGTTTATACTCGGACGGATTCATTTCATTTTATTAAAAATATTTTGGAACATTTTTTTAATATATTTACAATTAAAAATGCTCAATAAGGCTTTGTTCATATTATATAAAGAATTAGTTATAAATTAAATCCGAAATGCGAACTACTTTTAATTACAAGCAAAAACTCGTCAATGAAAATACACAAATTTCGTTGTAATTAATTTTGTTAAATTAATTTACAATTAGAGCTCATTTTTCAAACAGTTTTTAAATTAAACCGTATCAATAGAAAACGTTATCGACGATTTGGTAGAATTTCGGATTATAACTATAAAATAACTATGCATATTTAATCTTTAAATTTTAAACGTTGGTCAACTATTAAAGATTAGGCGTGTTTCTTCGATTTAACGTGTTTTATTCGTAACTTATTATTAAAAACGCTTGAAATTATAATAAATATGCATATTTTTAAAATATGGCATTTTAAATTCTATGATTACTTCAATTATGATCAGTTCGAAGAAACACACCAATTGTTACTTTTAATATTTAAACATATCTTGAATTTAATTGATTTAGGATCATTTTATAATGTATTCAAAAATGATATATATATATATATATATATTTGGAGAAATTTACAAACTATTTCTATTCGAACACGTTTCTAAATTATTTTCAGATCGCTCTTTTGATATGAGGTTTTTTTTTTACTACTGAATTAATTACCAATTCTATGAATTAGGCAGAACTATTGATATTTGTTTCTTTACATGAAAAACACTGTCGAAATAACGCACGAACGCGTCCTTCACAATCACAACTGTTATTAAACTCAAATTGATTATTTTCTTACATTGTTGTAAAATCCAGGGCTTCCACAGCCATTTTGTATACACAAAAGTGAAATAGTGTAGGATAAAAGTGAAAAAAGTAACTGGCAGGGCTTCCACAGCAATTTTGTATACAAAAAAAGTGAAATAGTGTAGTTTTTAAAGGATAAAAGTGAAATAAGTGACTGAAAATAGATAAAAAATTGAAGAAAATATACATTTTGTCGACGCCATTTTGTTTTTGGACCGATTTTGAGGCCAGATTCGTAATTTGCGACCACAAAAACTTTGTGTTATCCAATTTCAGGAAATTGAGTAAATAAATAAAATAATTATACAAATATTAATTAACCCTTATTCGGCACACTGGGATCGTATGCACCCCACGCTTATAATACAAGAATTTTGAGTACCTAAAGGGGCCGGGAGCGGGTCTAGTACATCACCTGGCAACAGCTAGATTAATTATAAAAAAAAAATAAAAAAATAATGATATTTTTGCAAATTTGCTGAAAATAAATACCTTTTTTTAAAGGGGCACTTAAACTACTATTATTATCTTGTAGTGCCACATTAGTAGAAGACCTACCTGAATTTTTAGCCCTTAATATGTAAAAATGAAAAAGTTATACATTTTTTCATAAAATCACTTATTTTCGCTATTTCAATTTTTTAAAGGTACTTAATTAAATTTTTGGCTTATTTAACCTATACTAAATTAAAAAGCACCCTTTCAAAAGGCTACAAAAAAAATATTAAGTAAAAATATTCTATAGTTCACTTTTTTTGACGGTTTTTGTCATTGGGGTGGACATGATCCCAGTGTGCCGAATAAGGGTTAAATATATTTTTCAAATAAATTTCACAGTTGTGATGTTTAAGGTCGCACTCGTACTGTATACGATAAAATCTATTCTGTTCCAATATTTCTACTCATTTTACATATTACAACCATTTTTAATTAAATCTGTAATAATATACACTGTATTGCTACGAATAGAATACTAATTAATTTAGTCAAACAATAAAACAAGCCTAGTACAGCCACTTAAACCATTTTGAAGCTATTGTTATCCTTGTGTAGGTAGCGTAGACCCGATAAAAGTGGCCAAACACGTACATAATATCGTATTTTCTCTATATAAAAAATATTATAAATATAAAAATATCTTAACTTTTTAAATATCCGTATGAGATGTGCTCTTCCGTGCTTCCATTCCGTAATGGCTTTGTTGTGGCTGATTTTCTTGTAATCGACGATATTTAACCCTTCGTGCCTCTATCAAAAACAGTGTTCCCGCTGGGAATAGTAACAATGACCCCAAAACACCCAAGGCGAACGACCACGATAGGTCGTTATGTTCCCAATTAGGCATCCAGTCGCGGCGGTCGCCATTCGCGCCAAATATTAGCACTGCTACTAAACCAAAGAAGCCTGCGAAATAAAATAATAACTAGCTTAAATCAAACATTCAACTGAGTCTGTTTGATTCTTTTCACAGGTGCGCATGCGCGAAGAACACACATAGAGTGCACATGTTCGGCTATTGTCGGTTAATCGCGAATGTGTTCGGGATACGTATTATTAGGCAGCGAACAATATTCTCTTACGTTTTAGGACGTCCGATTCTAATACGAATTTGACGTTAAATTAAGACCAATAAAGTTGTCATTTTGACGTCCGATTGTGATGTTATTAGTCTTAAGACTATTAAAGTAATCATTTTGACGTCCGATTTAATTAACTTCATTATTATAAGTTATAAATGAGACATTTTTGACTAATTGACGATTCCCAAAGTTTAATTACGCATGCGCTAAATCATGAACACCTTTTAATCATGAAAAACTTACGTTTTTAGATATTATGTATATTTTAATATAGAATTTCATTAATGACCTGATTTAACCTTTTCCAAGTATATAATTAAAAGATAAAACGCGAAAAACAGTTTCAAAATTTATTATTTTACAATTTTAATTTTGATAAAATGTGATATTGCTATTTATTTAATTTAAATATGTCTAAGTGAATTGTGGAATTTTGCTAATATTTATGAAACACATTTTTTACAATTCTGGAAATGGACAATTAAAATCAGCAAATTCGAATTTTGTTCTCTATATATTTTGATCTCGAATTGAAAATTTTTTAACTATAAATTGTACTAAATTCGTGTTTTTGTTAAAAAAAATGGAAAATTTTACACATTTTTGACTGCAGTTATCGTAATTTGCAGCCAATGTTTTTGAAAATTTATTTATAAACAATTTGTTAGGGAATAATTTTTAAAAGTTTGCAATTTTTCCTAATTCTGATTCGTTTTATTAGATCTAAATTAAAATTTGGTTATTTTTCATTAATTATTTTAAGAGTGAATAAATGTTAAATAAGTAATTAGTTTAAATTGTTTTAATTTATAATAAATCCCGCTGATGCAAATTATACACTTTAAAATATGTTTAATCCGTTTCAATTTTTATTAAATTATTGTAATTCTGTAATCGACTTTCTGTTTAATTAATCTACAGATAATAAGTTTATATTTACAATTCTATTACCATTACACGCATGCGCACGGGACATACATAAACTGAACACCTTCGGCAATCATCGGTCAATGTCGACTATTTCCGCATCAAATAACATTGTTTTAAATAATTACTTCTTACATATTTTTGGTAATTATAATTCATAAATTCATTAAAACAAGATTCGGTACGTACAATGCATCCAGCTCGCCTCATAAAAAATATATGCGATGCAAACTACGGTTTTTAATTATTATCGCCTTTTGGTGTTAACAATTTACAAAAATGTTATAGATATAAAAAATCTTAGAATTTTTTATAATTATTTAATGCATATTTCAAAATGGAAAACTATAATATTTAATAATTTTTTTTTGGGCTTTAGGTTAACAATATGAAAAAACTTGTAGATATAAAATATCTTAGATTTTTTTGTAGAATTTATGGGTGTTTTAATTATTTTTATAGGGGCAGTATTAAGGGGGGCTTCAAATTTTGGGGCCGTATAACTCGGGAAGTATACGGGCGATTGGATTTAAACTGTGACCGGATTCAAATGGGTTGCTAAATAATATGTGTAGCAAATTTGGTGTAAATCGGTCCGGTACCTTCAGAGTAGAGGGCACTAATCCAAGTATATGTTATATATATTTTTGGATTCAGGGCGACGAGACAACCCGAGAATGTTACAGACACACACGACCGAATACTTTAACATTTTAGGTACATCTTACCTGCTAATAGTAGATCTGTTCCCGTTGTTAAGAGCAACAACAGATATTTGTCATGGTGACGACTGCAGAAACAATACATCCACGTTAAAAACACAGCTACCAAAACTAGGGTTAAACATAAAGTAAAGAAAAACTGTGTAGCGACAAAGAATCCCGGCAGCAGGAAGTCGTAGATAATATAATATTCCTCCTCGAAAACCCACCAACACCCCGTGAATTTCGTGTCGTAACTATTAAAAACACTAAAATAATAATAACAATTCGTTTATTTATGTTCACAAACTTACAAGTGTCTATAATCCTCGAACCCCTCAAAACACACTTCCCACAGCCCTAAAATTATTGATTCATTAGTTAACACACATATTTTTGTATACACCGATTTCGAAGCACCACTCCCACTTTAATAAAACACGTAATTCTTCCAACTAATAAATACCTATTCGTATGAATTTCGGATCTTCAATTTCCCCATCGGTTTCTAGCCAGCTGGGTGTACTAAATGCAATTATTACGAATAGAAATGCAATAACTGTTGTTATTATCGCACATAGCCCTGTTTTCGATTTGGTAGCCATTTTAGTTTACCACCTGTTGCAGTTTGCAGCTGCTGTAGCTGGGTGATCGTTAACATTTGCCGTAAATTGTAAACCATGACCAAGGAGATCGTTAACCACAAAAGACGGGGTCGGATTTCATAAACCATTCCCGAATTATTTTAAATTCAAAACATTTTACTTATGTACTATTAAGGATTGTTCACAGCTAATGAATTAGTAATTAAGCTTAGAAATTATAAGTAATAATTCCAGTTTGTTGTATGGCATACAAGGTTAACGTTCACACCAACAAAATTTATCATAAATTGTGTTGCTTGGAATGTTAACATTGCTTGTCATAATACAAACTAGATTATTATTTGTAATTTTCTAAGCCTAATTACTAAATGATTCGCTGTGAACAATCCTTTAGATTTTAAAAGTCTTAATGCTCAGTTATAAACCAAAACATTTAGAATTTAGATTTAAACCCAACAAACACACATGTATATATTGTTATATATACAAGCTCATATATGTAACAGATATTACAAATAATAATCTAGTTTGTATTATGACAAGTAATATTAACATTCAAAGCAACAAAACTAACACAATTTATGATAAATTTTGTTTCTGTGAACGTTAACCTTGTATGTCATACAACAAACTGGAATTATTACGTATAATTTCTAAGCTTAATTACTAATTGTTTCGCTGTGAACAATCCTTAATATATATAACTTTATATACCCTTGGCCTTGGATTCTAATTCAATATTTCAACTTAAATTAAAGTTTTACATGTAGTTTATAGGTAAATGGTTACAAGATATGTTATATTTCTAGTTGATATGTAATTAGAATCAAGACTCGTCGTAGATTCGGACCCAATTGAATTTAGAATTGTCCATTTTATAATAGCAAACATATTTAGAATATTGTAGACCTTATAATTAGGTTTTTTTTAATTGATATTACTTTCTTTTATACTACGTAGCTTATTGTTAAAAATACGAAATAAATGTATAAATTTCGCCTAGTTGTTATGCAACCAGCATTTCGTAACTGTATTACTGGTCACTAGACACTAGAAAATTCAGTGTTTTCGCAAGAATTTAATTTTAGGAGTGCATATTCATATTTTTAGTTCGTCGTTCGGTATTTTAAACGAGCTATAGTGTTCGGTAATTTATCTGTAACATTTTCGGAATCTAACTTAGGCTTTTAGGTTCACAATTTGAAAAAATATTATAGATATAAAAAGTCTTACAATTTGTAGTAGATTTTTTTGATATATTAAAATTTAAAAAAATTTAGTGTAAATTATTAATTTTAATAATTTTTTACGGCCTTTGGGTTAACAATGTGCAAAAATCTTGTAGATATAAAATATCTTAGAATTACTTGTAGAAATTTTAGGTGTTTTAGTTATTTTTCTAAGGGCAGTATTAAGGGGGGCTTTAAATTTTGGGGCCCTATAACTCGGGAAGTATACAAGCGATTGGATTTAAACTGCGAACGGATTCAAATAGGATTTTATAAATTGAAAGAATCTTACAATTTTTAGTAGATTTTTTTGATATACTAAAATTTAAAGAAAATTATAAATTTTAATATTTTTTTACGGCCTTTGGGTTAACAATGTGCAAAAATCTTGTAGATATAAAATATCTTAGAATTACTTGTAGAAATTTTAGGTGTTTTAGTTATTTTTCTAAGGGCAGTATTAAGGGGGGCTTTAAATTTTGGGGCCCTATAACTCGGGAAGTATACAAGCGATTGGATTTAAACTGCGAACGGATTCAAATGGGATTTTATAAATTGTATGAATCTTACAATTTTTAGTAGATTTTTTTGATATACTAAAATTAAAAGAAAATTATAAATTTTAATAATTTTTTACGGCCTTTGGGTTAACAATGTGCAAAAATCTTGTAGATATAAAATATCTTAGAATTACTTGTAGAAATTTTAGGGTTTTTAATTATTTTTGTAAGGGCAGTATTAAGGGGGGCTCTAAATTTTGGGGCCCTATAACTCGGGAAGTATACGGGCGATTGGATTTAAACTGCGAGCAGACTCAAATGGGATGCCAAATAATATGTGTAGCTAATTTGGTGTGTATCGGTCTGGTACCTTCAGAGGAGTAGAAAGCACAAATTTGGTCTTACGACTGAGCGACGACTAACATCCAAGTATATAAGTTATATATATATTTGGATTCAGGGCGACGAGACAAACACTTTTACTTAATGATTTTTTTTTGATTCGAGAATGCTACAAACACACGACCGAATGCTTTAGCTCTTTTGTACTTAAACATCTAAGTTCCAATTATGCTTTCGTCTTCCATACCCAACATTCACTCTCATAAATCAACTTTTTTTTTCAATAACATAAATTGTATTTTTATTTTAATAAATGTATACTTTTATTTTTCAGTTTTCTATGAGCCAACCGACCTCCCAATAGCAGCCAACCCATTCAAATGCCCAAAATCGAACAGTCTAAAATTCATCTCGCCCAATTTGAACGAACTACGAATTATTGCCGAAACATTAAACATCCCACTGCCAAAGAAATCAACGGACGTCTTAATCGAAGCCGCCGAACTGGGTAAACTTGTTCAAAAACACGTCGATACCATCTTTATAACATTGGGTGCTCGTGGCATAATAATTGTCCGAAAAGGGGAAGCTAATGAATCATTGTTGTCAAATAATCGCAATTCTGAAGTAAAAGCGCGGTTTTATAAAACCAACGAAATTACAGAACTTATAAATGTTAGTGGGGCTGGTGATTGTTTGGCTAGCGGTTTGATTACGGCGATGTTGGCTGGATGTCCGGAAAATATTTGCGTTTCTGTAGGTTTTGCAGCTGCGCAGATGGCTTTACAGACTTGTGGCACTGTTCCAGCGAAAATGTTCCAGAAAAATCATATATCGTATACACAGGAGGCGGGATATATTGAATTATAATTTAAATTAATATATAAATTGCATCCGTAGCCTAGATATCACACTGTAACCTTGTATATTCGCGAAAGAACAAAAAATGACCTAATATCGACGTTGCAACAACGTCACGTTTAGGCGTTTATGTGTAGGTCGCATTGACGTTATAATGTGACGTGTTTTCGACGTACACATAATATATGTTTCCTAATGTAATAATAATTTTGTGAACGACTTTATTAACTTTTTTAAATTATTATTAATAAACTAACAGAAATACAATAATATAAAAAAACTTATTTGGTTCCTTGGGAATATTTCCGGCAAATATTTTGATTCAAGTGATGTCTCTGCGATGTAACGGAGAGTTACCAGGTACATGCTACGTCGTTGTGATATCTCAGGGATGTGGAATTGACTGGGTTTAATTGCGCTCGAAAACTGTTTAATAATAATAATAATAAATTAAGGGGATTTTATATTATATATATATTAGATTATTTTACTATATATATACATATTTTTAATTGTTAAACTTGCATTTAATTATATAATAAACTAATTTTAATTGTATATTTATATACAAATATATTATTTATATATAAGACAAATTCATATATAAAGCATTTATATCTCTAAAATAAAACCATTGAAAACTTAATTGAAAGACAATTTTTCCTCATTAAATTAAAAAATCTGGAGTGCCCTTCACTCGACTTTAGTACGTTTTCAATATCGAATTTTATACCTAAATTGACGTTGAAACATCTGTTTTTATTTTCTTGACGAAGTAATAAGTAATCATGGAAAATTTCGAACGGATATACACGTTTTGACCATCCTTGAATCGAATCTGACTATTTTCGGAATAACGTCTGTCGATGGGTATAATTGTGAAACTTCAACCTTAAGACTTGTTTATGGTCTAAATTCTGAAAAGAATATTCAAACCGGAAATGCATGTTTACTCTATGTATTTTTGTTCTATCTCCATTATCACTTAAACGGTTGCACTTATGGCAAAAATAGTTATGTTCATAATGAAAGATATTATTATTTTGCACAACTTTTGTTTGAAAAGTTTCTTTAAAAAATCTTATTTATGTTCTCATAAAAATGCATTTATGAGATATTTTTTAATTAATACGTATCAACTATGCCTGTAAATATTTTGACAGAAAAACAAAATAGAAATAATGTATGTGTCATTTTTTACCTGTTAACACAAATAAATCGACTGAGAACATGTTAAATATTGAAAAACAGTACGTATTTAAAATTATATTTGAATATATTAATGTGATTATTAAAAAAATCTATATTATATATTTAAGGTCAAGCATCAAGCTCGAAAAAAAAAACCTACCAACTAATCTTTATAAAAAAAAAAAGCAGTGAATTCGTAATTGCATAAATAATGCCTGGTAAAAATGATATTTTTTTTGTATTTACAGTTTCAGAGATAAAAATAAAAACCTCCAAAATAGGCGCATTTGTCATAATTTTTATTTTTTATCTCCGAAACTGTAAGTACAAAAAAATTAACATTTTTACCAGGCTTTAATAATGCAATTACGAATTCACTGATGATTTTTTTATAAAGATTAGTCGGCAGGTTTTTGCGTAATCGGGGTTTGTTTAAGTATTTGTTATCGTAATAAAATAATAAGTTAAATTGTATAATTGTCTTGGGATTATTGGTTCTTTTGGGGATATATACCTAATGAACAACTCGTAAAAGAAAGTCGAGTGCAGGCTACTCCTCATTTTTTAAAGATTGCAGAAGTTACTATGATAATAGGTTTCCCGGCGTTTCCGGTTGCTAAGATATTTAATGTCAAATATATTCATGTGAAAGATTGTCGTAAGAATGTCAGGTCTACCAAAATTACCAGGATTAGAAAGTTCTGACCCAACTGTAAGTTTGTTATCGCGTTATTTACTTAACAATTAGTACCATTTTGATTGTAGGTAACAAAATTTCACGTAGCTCACAAATTCGATTATCGTAATGGGTACCAAATACCTCGAGTAAACCCTCGCGGTGTTGGTAACTTACAAATAGATGTTCAGTCCGTTGGATTTATCAATAATAATGATGTGATTCGGTAATGCATTCCATTTTGTTCCAAGTTTATTTATGTTCGAATCCTTGCCAATATTTTTTATGTATTTACAACGAAAATTAAAATATATATAGATATGATCCATCAACTACGTACGGTAGAACGCAAGGGCCTGCATTACCAACGTTCAAGTCACATTTTGTGCAATACGATAAAAAATGTTTAACATTTACGGCGTTCTTTAAAGAATCAGTTTACTCGTCGCCGATTGAACATTACAGAATACGAATGGTAAATCTTATCTATTTCTTGGTAGATGATACCATTACAGTCATGGAACCATTTGTGCGGGTAAGTTAGGCCAAAGAGAATCGATATCTAGTATATTATTGATTTACTTCGGTAAAACCACAAATTTATAAGATAGATATAAAAGGGACAATAATATATGTAATCTTAGAACTGTGGATTTAAACAAGGCTGTCTGGTGAAACGCGGGCGAATAATGAAGACACAAGCTGGAGATTATTGGCATTGGAAAGATTTAAATGTTGGTATTAATGTTTGTTTCAATGGAATTGTTTACCATACTATTGATTGCGATCTATTTACAAGAGTAAGTTGTATTTAATATGTTAGCATCAAGTACTAGTTGCTATTTTCATAATGTTTACTTTCTTTTCCGTAGTAATAAGTCGAGTGCAGGCCACTTTTTTTTCTAGCTAATTATTAATTCTTAAATAATTTATTATTCACTTGTTTATATTGTTACAGGAATATCTGGCTAGTCAAGGAGTAATCCTGAATCCTACGGAAGATCGTCCTCCAGATCCATATACTCAACTTAGAGAATTTAAAAATATGCCTATCGAAAGAATTACGAAATCTCATAATGATAAACTTCGGAGATTTTTAGAATATGATGGAAAGATTTTAAAGTATGTACAAATCTAGTACTTTGCAAAATAATAAGCATTATTTACAGTCTAATAAGTTTAAAAATAAACCCAATACATATTTTCTTGAATGCCACCTCCCTGTGATGTCGCTGGGATGTAACATACACATGTTAAGTCGCTGCGACATCGCAAAGATGTCTCATTATTACTACAGCGAACTACACTTTGCTATCTTATTGTTAAACAAATAAAATAAATAAGTATAAAACTATTTATAAACAAAACAACGCATTTCAATAAATAATAATATATTAAATATTATCCCTTTTATGAAGTATAAAGAACGATATTTCAAATATTATATATTAAAATATTAGTACAGAAGTACTTTAAAACAAATAATAACCGTATAATTCTAAATAAGTCCCGCTAATAAATTAATTTTGCTAGATTCGATGCAGTTTGGGATAACAGAAACGCCGAATATGGCAAACTGAAGCAATACACGATCTTATACTATTTATCCGACGATACAATATCAATAAAAGAGGTTCACACGGAAAATGATGGTTATGATCCGTGTGCAATATTTTTGCGCAAACAAAAAATACCGAAAAATTGGAAAGATGTTCCGGCTACGTATGCGTCTGTATATCTGGAAATAAGCGATGCAGAAGTAACAGAATACTATTCACCAAATGATTTAACGATCGGAGAAACGATCTTTATTCTAGGGCGACGCTTTTTATTGTATAATTGTGATCTATTTACTAGAAAATATTACCAGGATGTATTGAATATAACGCAGGGACCTCCGATGGATGTGTTGGACAAACCGAAACTAGCCGCCAAAAAGGTGCCAAGATTAAAATCACGATTTGTTAAATATTTTTTTCCGGTTATATTATCAATTTGTGGGCAAAATTAAAATAGTGGTAACTTATTATTCAGTGTAGAATAACATATAAAAATATGAAACAGCCATTAGAATACCGCAAGCCATTAAAAATAATCATTTTGAGACATAAAATATTTTAGTCCGTTACTGTAAATGTATACAAATGCTGTTTTGTTGAGTTTACACAGAAAATCAAATATAGGGCTGGGCATAATGGTTAAGACTCTTGTCCTTTACCCTGGAGGTCAGCAGATCGAATCCCGTCTATGCCAATTAGCATTTTTACCAAAAAAAAAAGCGTATATATATATACAATTTTATTATTTCTTCAAACTTTCTTAGTTATCATCTACTAATATTAATTCAAATCCATCTCGAATTTGGTTTTCACAGCAACTTCTTCCATATTCTCGGTTTAATCTCATTTTAACGAAATTCCACGTTTAAATAAAAATTTAAAACCATAATAAATGTAGGTTCAATATGAATACTAAATCCAGTATTATAAAAATACTTTCAACTAGGACTGTCAATAACCGCTGAAAACCGTTTATAAAAGTAACGGTTACCTGAAAAATCCGATTAACCGGTTAACCGGTTAGTCGCTAAGCGATTACTCAGTATTGTAATCATAAAAATGTTCGAACGCGACATATTAATGGAAATACACGTTTTAACCATCCCTGAATTATTTCTGATTATTTTAGAAATGATGTCCGTGTGTCTGTAATCGCTCTACAGCAAAAACTGTTATATATGTCACCCTAATCCATTTAACATCCGTTTTATATGCAACCATTTTGTTTATATACTAATTATCTTTCTTTTATTTGTTTGTAAATTAGTGCATGCCGCCTCATGGTGAATTAGCTCTTGGTACTTTAGAAGATTCGCTACAAAACTGTTTCCAAACAATACCAAAGCGTCCGAAACGTGACGAAGTTTGCATGATTTCAAATGCAAACCTATATTTACGTTATACCATGGAACTAGATTGGGTGCACCCAGAAGACAGTATACGCAAATTCATTTTGCTGTATTCACTGGCGAATGGAACGTGCGAAATTTTCGAACCACCGATACGAAACTCTGGCATTTTGGGCAGGAAATTTTTGCGGAATTCGTTGGTTCTGAAACCAGGAGCACATCCTTTAAACCCCGAGTATTATACGGCGGCTGATTTTTATATTGGCGGGATTATTACTGTTCATGGACATAGGTTTATTGTGACTGGTGCTGATTTGAGGGTGTATCGGTATATGCAGGCTAATCCAGGGAAATTCCCGAAGGCCGTCATAGATAATATGCGGAATTACATGTTCAACCAAGGGTTCCTTGGCGATGATCTACTGGTAAGTTTAGTTTCATTATTTACAGGAACACTTAAATGTTCAATGACAGATCAGAAAACAAAACAGCAATGGTGTATATATACATGTCCACTAGTAATAAAAATATCTGGAGTGGCTTGCACTAAACTTTCTTTTACGTAGTTTTCAATAGATAGATATTAATATACATATATATCCCAAACAAACTGTCTACACATATATATATATATATATATATATATATATATATATATATATATATATTAACTCAAACAAACTGTCAAACTAACCAATACTCTACAGGAATACTCTGAAATGTCTATTTTGTTTTCCTGGCAAAAACGGGCGCAGATAATAATAATAATTAATAAGTGATAACAAAATCTTTTGCTGACCAATATAAAATGAAAATTTAAATTAAATTACTATAACTTAATAATAACTGGATAATTTTACCAATTTATAATGTATCTGTATTTGAAGTACTTATCGTATTCACTCTAAAACTGTCAAACTCCACAGTAAAACTCTGAAATTGTTAATTAATTATGTTAGCAAATATAATAATTTACCTGATACAATGTATTCTAATAAGAAATCAATATTTTAAATAATAATTCAAACAGTTAACTGTCAATGTAATGCTTGTTTGTTTTCAATAAACAAGAAACAAATGATGTAACTGATGGTTGATCAGATTTAAAAATAATAAAAATTTTCACAAGTGTAGGTATAACTATGGCAACGTAAATAAGATATTTGAGTTTTTTCGTAGCAGTTATCTCATAACTGGTACAATTTATTATTATCTTTCATTATGAACATAACTATTTTTGCCGTAAGTGTAGCCGTTCTTGTGATATTGGAGATAGAACAAAAAATGTATAGAGTAAACATGCACTACCGGTTTGAATATTCTTTTCAAAAATAGAAGGTGCACATCTAGGGTATATACAAGTCTTAAGTTTGAAGTTTCATAATTTTTCGTTCGACAGTTTTGGCCCTAGAGCGTTCACAGGCACACATAGACAGACAGACGTAATTCCGAAAATAGTCACATTCGATTCAGGGAATACAATACTTACTTATTACTCTGTAAAAGAAAGTAATAAACCAGGAAAGTATGACGTCATAAATCCTTAGCGGGAATACTTTTAAAAATGTATATCTACGAAACTAGACATTAAAAAAATGATAATTTTAGAGTTTTATAATCTTGCAATTGAAATAATTAAAAACGACTCTTGCATCATCCTAATTAAATATATATATATATAAGTTAGGGTTCAAGTAATCAATTAGTTTATATTAATAATAACCAGCCATTGTTAATATTAACTAAGTAAAAAGGTTAAAATGATTAATTTGTAAGTATTTAGCACATAAACCGGTAATTATTATTAAGTCACAACTATCTTCAGTAAATGTTAAGGAAGGAAGTTTTCCACTAAATACAATAATGACAATTAATTATTTATATTTACCAAAAGATGCGAATATGATTAATAATAACTGGTTATTATTAAAACAAACTGTATTTATTATATCAACTGTGTAACTTATACACACAAACATATTCACAAAGAAGAGAAACTTATTTCTTAGACTAATAAAAATAAATGAAAATACGGTTTAACAGGACGAAGTCAAAGAAGAGCAAAATACTCACATAAAACAAGAGATCTGCCAAGTCGGCAAAGAATTAGAAATCATAAAAACGGAACGCGAAAAATGCCAGGACAGAATCGGTGAAAATAAAGGTGAATCAGAAACTGGAAACATTGTGATCGACAAGCAGAATAATCTACCATACGTGAAAGGAGTTTGTGAACGAGGCATAAAAGATGCACTTTCGGAATGTCCACTCCCAATATACACTGGTGATGCAAAAGAAGTAGCCGTTGTTAACACCGATGACTCCGATGACATTCTACTTTATTATCCAGAGACAGAAGAAGAACTAACAAAGAAATATTACGATGACGTGTTGGCCCGCCATGAGGAAGCCTGCCAAAAGGCGCACAAATACAAGAAGACTCGTGAATGTTTACCGGGGACGGTGTCCGCAAATTACAATCCGCAATTGAGCAAAAAGATTTTGATAAGTAAACAAGCTAGACCTCAGCCATATAAGGATAGTCCGTGCGCGAAGAAGTCGCTTAAATATTTGGACCATCCCGACAAATGTGAACATCTCGAACAAGATATTTGTTGTTTGAATGTACCGCAAACAAAATGTGATTGTGTTAATTATATAAAACCGGAATGATTTAATACAAATTTTATAATAAATAAATAATTGCATTTGTTTGTTTTTGTTGTAGAATAAATATAAGGGTGTTTTTACGAATATACATATATAATTGCAAGTTGAAAGTTCAAACTAGGTTTGTACAGCCGTAAATCGTTCTTCAATTTTTCAAGAATTTTTCCTGGATAGATCCCTTAATTTATTAATCTAAAAATTTATATGCATATTGTGGTAGCTATTAACTTTATATTGATATTTTTTATTTCTAAAAATAATGATTTTTGAAGCTGCCATAGCCGATCTCCTGGAGCACAATATATCTAGACTGGGTCTTTTTAAATGAAAAAACAAAAATAATTTCGTTAATATAAGGTATTATCTGGTATATAATCGAAGGAATAAGCAATATATTAATTATTAACAAAATGGCAGCTTCTCAAACACAAAATGGCTATTTTCGATAACAATTTTGGCCTTAAATTGTTTATAAAATGAAAACTATTTATCGGCGACTAAAAAACCTTCGATTAACCACTAAAAAATATATTTATTAAGCTTGTGTACAAATTTGAGACTGATCGGTTAAGCCGTATCCGAAATATCTTGCTCACCGACTTTACAAACATAGTTTTGAGAGAAACGCGTTCAAAGTTTCAAAAGCACTTAACAGATAGTAAATATTTTTTCACAAATATGCGTGTAACTTCGAGAATATTCGTCGGATTGACATGAAATTTTCTGTGTATATACTTAAATATATGTACATTATGAAAATGAAATTTTAAAAAAAATCGATGTTTTGAAAATCCTGACTGCGTATATAACCCCTTAAATACCTTGATAAGGTGAATAATAAAGAAACAAGCTATATTTTATATTGAAGAAACAATATTTGTTACCGTAATATATAATAAGCTCACCAGAAATTGTGCTGCACAATTGAAATAGCAATTGGAATGTTTTCAATAATTACAAAATGTGAGTGAAAATCTTCACTAGCAAATAAAGCAAATAACTTCTAAAATTCCGTTAGTATTATTTGCCATAAAACAAAATAATGATTAATGCCTCTTTTTTAAAGTTTGAAGTAATAATGAGAAGTAACTATGACAATAGGTTTCCAGGCGTTTGCGGTTGCTAAAATATTTAATGAAGCTTGTCAAATATATATATTTTTTTTTTGCATGATAGATTGTCTTCAGAATGGCAGGTCTACCTATGTTACCAGGATTTGCATTTTCAGATCCAACAGTAAGTTTATAATCCAGTAATTTATTAAACAATTTATCTTAATTTGTAACATTATAGATTACAAAATTTCATGTAGCACACAAATTCGATTACCGTAATGGGTACCGAATACCTCGAGTAAACGAATGCGGCATTGGTGGCGCAGAATTAGATGTTCAGTCCGTTGGATTTATCAATAATAATGATGCTGTTCGGTAATGTATTCATTTTTCTAATGCGAATTAAAAGTGTAAATGTAACTATAGCAACACGTTTAAGTTAAGATCATATAATTTGTTTAAAACTGTGCGCTGAAAGTACAACGCGTAGTCTCTTTTCGACTGTCTGTAAACGCTCTACAACAAAAACTGTTGATAATACAATTATAAAACTATAAACTGTAGTCCTGATGAAAACTAAAAATTACAACGAAATTTATAATATTTAGATATGATCCATCACTAACCTACGGCAGATCTCGAGGTCCAGCATTACCGACGTACAAGCCACATTTTGTGCTGTACGATAAAAAATGTTTAACATTTACAGCGTTCTTTAAACAATCAGTTTACGATTCGCCGCTTGAACATTTCAGAATACGAATAGTAAATATTATCTATTTCTTGGAAGATGATACCATTACAGTTATGGAACCATTTGTGCGGGTAAGTTAGGCCAAAGAGAATCGATATCTAGTATATAATTGATTGTCTTTGGTAAAACCACAAATTTAAAAGATAGATATAAAAGGGAGAATAATATATGTAATCTTAGAACTGTGGATTTAAACAAGGCCGTTTGGTGCGACGCGGTCGTATAATGAAGTCACAAGCTGGAGATTATTGGAGTTGGAAGGATTTAAATGTTGGAATTGATATTTGTTTCAATGGAATTGTTTACCATACTATTGATTGCGATCTATTTACAAGAGTAAGTTGTATTTAATATGTTAGCATCAAGTACTAGTTGCTATTTTCATAATATTTAGTTTCTTTTCCGTAGTAATAAGTCGAGTGCAAGTCATTCCATTATTAATTGCTTGTTTATATATTTACAGGAATATATGGCTAGTCAAGGATTAAATATGAATCCTACGGAGGATCGTCCTCCAGATCCATATACTCAACTTAGAGAATTTAAAAATATGCCTATCGAAAGAATTACGAAATCACTGGATGATAAACTTCGAAGATTTTTAGAATATGATGGAAAGATTTTAAAGTATGTACAAATCTAGTGCTTTGCAAAATAATAAGCATTATTTACAGTCTAATAAGTTTAAAAATAAACCCAATACATATTTTCTTTAATGCCACCTCAATGAGATGTCGCTGGGATGTAACATACACATGTTAAGTCGCTGCGACATCGCAAAGATGTCTCATTATTACTACAGCGAACTACACTTTGCTATCTTATTGTTAAACAAATAAAATAAATAAGTATAAAACTATTTATAAACAAAACAACGAATTTCAATAAATAATAATATATTAAATATTATCCCTTTTATGAAGTATAAAGAACGATATTTCAAATATTATATATTAAAATGTTAGTACAGAAGTACTTTAAAACAAATAATAACCGTATAATTCTAAATAAGTCACACTAATAAATTAATTTTGCTAGATTCGATGCAGTTTGGGATAATAGAACAGCTGAATATGGAGAACTGAAGCAATACTCGATCTTATACTTTTTATCCGAAGATACAATATCAGTAAAACAGGTTCACACGGAAAATGATGGTTATGATCCGTGTTCATTATTGTTGCGAAAACAAAAATTGCCGAAAAATTGGAAAGATGTGCCGGTTACTTATGCGTCTGTATATCTGGAACTTAGCGATGCAGAAGTGACCGAATATTATCAACCAAAAGATTTCATTATCGGAGATACGATCTTTGTTTTAGGGCGACGTTTTCTATTGTATGACTGTGATCAATTTACTAGAACTTATTTCCAGCGAGTATTGAATATTACGCAGGGACCTCCGATCGCTGTGTTCGACAAACCGAGAGAAGCCGTCAAAAAGGTACATTTTATAATACATATTTGTATTTTGCATACATAATACACTATTTCATTCAACGAACAATATCTTAAACATGTATTTTAACTTTCTTATATAAAGAAGTATTGCAATCATAAGAATGTTCGAACGCGATATATTAATGGAAATACACGTTTTGACCATCCCTGAATTATTTCTGACTATTTTAGAAATGATGTCCGTGTGTCTGTAATCGCTCTACAGCAATAACTGTTATATATGTCTTCGTCGAATAGGAACTCACCATACACCCTAATCCATTTAACATCCGTTTTATATGCAACCATTTTGTTTATATACTAATTTCCTTTCTTTTATTTTCTTTAAATTAGTGCATGCCGCCTCATGGTGAATTAGGTATTGGTACTTTAGAAGATTCTTATCAAAACTGTTTCCAGACAATACCAAAGCGTCCGAAACGTGACGAAATTTGCATGATTTCAAATGCAAACCTATATTTACGTTACACCTTAGAACTAGATTGGGTTCACCCAGAAGACAGTATACGTAAATTCCTTTTGCTGTATTCACTGGCGAATGGAACCTGTCAAATTTTCGAGCCACCGATACGAAACTCTGGCATTATAGGCGGCAAATTTTTGAAGAGTGCGCTGATTCTGAAACCTGGAACACATCCTTTAAACCCCGAATATTATACTGCGGCTGATTTTTATATTGGCGGGATTATTATTGTACATGGACATAGGTTTATTGTGACTGGTGCTGATTTGAGGGTGTATCGGTACATGCAGGCTAATCCAGAGAAATTCCCGAAGGCAGTCATGGATAATATGCGGAATTACATGTTCAACCAAGGGTTCCTTGGCGATGACCTAATGGTAAGTTTATTTTCATTTACAAGAACACTTGAATGTTCAATGCCAGATCAGGAAATAAAACAGCAATAGTGTATATATACATGTCCACTAGTAATAAAATAAACCTATATTAACACTTGCAATATTCTAAACTACACATTCAAAACAACAGGAAAGTATGAAGTCATAAATCCTTAGCGGGAATACTTTTAAAAATGTATATCTACGAAACTAGACATTAAATAAATGGTAATTTTAGAGTTTTATAATCTTGCAATTGAAATAATTAAAATCGACTCTTGCATCATCCTAATTAAATATATATATATATAAGTTACGGTTCAAGTAATCAATCAGTTTATATTAATAATAACCAGCCATTATTAATATTAACTAAATAAAAAGGTTAAAATGATTAATTTGTAAGTATTTAGCACATAAACCGGTAATTATTATTAAGTCACAACTATCTTCAGTAAATGTCAAGGAAAGAAGTTTTCCACTAAATACAATAATGACAATTAATTATTTATATTTACCAAAAGACGCGAATATGATTAATAATAACCGGTTATTATTAAAACCAACTGTATTTATTATATCAACTGTGTAACTTATACACACAAAAATATTCACAAAGAAGAGAAACTTATTTCTTAGACTAATAGAAATAAATTAAAATACGGTTTAACAGGACGAAGTCAAAGAAGAGCAAGATGCTCACAGAAAACATGTGATCGATCAAGTCGGCAAAAAGTTAGAAATCATAAAAACCGAACGTGAAAAATGCCTGGACAGAATCAGTGAAAGAAAAGGTGAATCAGAAACTGTAAACATTGTGATTGACAAACAGAATCTACTAAACGAGAGAGCAGTTTGTGAACGAGGTGTAAAAGAAGTAATACCGGAATGTCCATTCCCAATGTACACTGGTGATGAAAAAGAAGTAACCGTTGGTAACATCGATGACTCCGATGAAGTTCTAATTGTTTATCCAGAGACAGAAGAAGAAAAACAAAGAAAATATTACGATGACGTGTTGGGCCGCCATGAGGAAGCCTGCCAAAAAGCGCACGAATACAAGAAGACTCAAGAATGTTTACCGGGGACGGTGTCCGCAAATTACAATCCGCAATTGAGCAAAAAGATTTTAATAACTAAACAAGCGAGACCTCAAGCATATAAGGATAGTCCGTGTGCGAAGAAGTCTGTTAAATTTTTGGAGCATCCAGACAAGTGTAAACATCTCAAACATGATATTTGTTGTTTGAAAGTACCAAAAACACAATGTGATTGTGTTAATTATATAAAACCAGAATGATATAATACACATTCTATAATAAATAAATAATTAGATTTATTTATTTTGGTTGTCAAATAAATATAGGATAATGTAGTGTTTTTCCGAATATACAGGATAAAACAAGTCACTATTAATCAGGTTAATTTCAAATTGTTTTTGATTTATATATATGTAGACATATTAATAAATATACTGTGAAACATACCACGTGTTCTTTTTACTTTCATTTACAGAGTAAAAAGTAAGTATTGTAATCATAAAAAATTTCGAACTCGAATGTGACTATTTTCGGAATAACGTCTGTCTGTCTGTGTGTCTGTGAACGCTTTAGGGCCAAAACTGTCGAACCTAAAATTATGAAACTTCCAACCTTAGACTTGTATATGCCCTAGATGTGCACCTCCTATTTTTGAAAAGAATATTCAAACCGGTAGTGCGCATGTTTACTCTAGACATTTTTTGTTCTATCTCCAATATCACTAGAACGGCTACACTTACGGCAAATATAGTTATGTTCATAATGAAAGATATTAATATTTTGCACAACTTTTGTTTGAAACATTTCTTCAAAAAATGTACCAGTTGCGAGAAAAATGCTACGCGAAACATTATAAATATGTTGTTTACGTTGCCATGGATTCGCATGTAGCTTATAAAATCGGATCATCTGCTTGTTTGACAGAAAAACAAAATAGACTCAATTAGATAAATGATATTTCAGAATATTTCTGTAGAGTATTGGTTAGTTTGACTGTTTGTTTTGGTTATATATATATATATATATATATATATATATACATCTAGTGAAAACTGCGTAAAAGGAAGTCGAGTGCAGGCCACTCCACATATTTTAAAAACTGAAGTAATAAACTAAAGTAACTATGACAATAGGTTTCCAGGCGTTTGGGTTGCTAAGATATTTAATAAAGCATGTCAAATACATATTTTTTTTATATGATAGGTTGACCTAAAAATGGCAGGTCTACCAAAGTTGCCTGGACTAGCATTTTCTGACCCAACAGTAAGTTTGTAATCAAGTAATTCAATCCATAATGTATCCTAATTGGTAATATTTTGATTGTAGATTACAAAATTTCATGTGGCACACAAATTCGATAATCGTAATGGATACCGAATACCTCGAGTAAACGATGGTGGCATTGGTGGCGTAGAATTAGACGCGCATTCCGTTGGTTCAATCAAGAATAATGATGCTATTCGGTAATGTATTCATTTTTCTAATGCGAATTAAAAGTGTAAATGTAACTATAGCAACACGTTTAAGTGAAGATCATATAATTTGTTTAAAACTGTGCACAGAAAGTGCAACGCGTAGTCTCTTTTCGACTGTCTGTAAACGCTCTACAACAAAAACTGTTGATAATACAATTATAAAACTATAAACTGTAGTCCTGATGAAAACTAAAAATTACAACGAAATTTATAATATTTAGATATGATCCATCACTAACCTACGGCAGATCTCGAGGTCCAGCATTACCGACGTACAAGCCACATTTTGTGCTGTACGATAAAAAATGTTTAACATTTACAGCGTTCTTTAAACAATCAGTTTACGATTCGCAAAATGAACATTACAGAATACGAATGGTAAATATTATCTATTTCTTGGAAGATGATACCATTACAGTCATGGAACCATTTGTGCGGGTAAGTTAGGCCAAAGAGAATCGATATCTAGTATATAATTGATTTACTTCGGTAAAACCACAAATTTAAAAGATAGATATAAAAGAGAGAATAATATATGTAATCTTAGAACTGTGGATTTAAACAAGGCCGTTTGGTGCGACGCGGTCGAATAATGAAGACACAAGCTGGAGATTATTGGCATTGGAAAGATTTAAATGTTGGAATTGATATTTGTTTCAATGGAATTGTTTACCATACTATTGATTGCGATCTATTTACAAGAGTAAGTTGTATTTAATATATTAGCATCAAGTACTAGTTGCTATTTTCATAATATTTAGTTTCTTTTCCGTAGTAATAAGTCGAGTGCAGGCCATTCCACATATTATTAATTGCTTGTTTATATATTTACAGGAATATATGGCTAGTCAAGGATTAGTTATGAATCCTACTGAAGATCGTCCTCCAGATCCATATACTCAACTTAGAGAATTTAAAAATATGACTCACGAAAGAATTACGAAACCTCTTAGTGATAAACTTCGAAGATTTTTAGAATATGATGGAAAGATTTTAAAGTATGTGCAAATCTAGTGCTTTGCAAAATAATAAGAATTATTTACAGTCTAATAAGTTTAAAAATAAACCCAATACATATTTTCTTTAATGCCACCTCCCTGAGATGTCGCTGGGATGTAACATACACATGTTAAGTCGTTGCGACATCACAAAGATGTCTCATTATTACTACAGCGAACTACACTTTGCTATCTTATTGTTAAACAAATAAAATAAATAAGTATAAATCTATTTATAAACAAAACAACGAATTTTAATAAATAATAATATATTAAATATTACCCCTTTTATGAAGTATAAAGAACGATATTTCAAATATTATATATTAAAATGTTAGTAAAGAAGTACTTTAAAACAAATAATAACCGTATAATTCTAAATAAGTCCCGCTAATAAATAAATTTTGCTAGATTCGATGCAGTTTGGGATAATAGAAACGCGGAATATGGAGAACTGAAACGATACTCGATCTTATACTATTTATCCGACGATACAATATCAATAAAAGAGGTTCACACGCAAAATGATGGTTACGATCCGTGTTCATTATTTTTGCGAAAACAAAAAATACCGAAAAATTGGAAAGATGTTCCGGCTACGTATGCGTCTGTATATCTGGAACTTAGCGATGCAGAAGTGACCGAATATTATCAACCAAAAGATTTCATTATCGGAGATACGATTTATATTCTAGGACGACGTTTTCTATTGTATAACTGTGATCAATTTACTAGAACGTATTTCCAGCGAGTATTGAATATTACCCAAGGACCTCTGATGGATGTGTTCGACAAACCGAGAGAAGCCATGAAAAAGGTACATTTCATAATACATATTTGGATTTCTTTTGTATAAATCGCTCTACAGCAAAAACTGTTATATATGTCTTTTTCGAATAGGAACTCTACACCTTAATCCATTTAACATCCGTTTTATATGCAACCATTTTGTTTATATACTAATTATCTTTCTTTTATTTGTTTGTAAATTAGTGTATGCCGCCTCATGGTGAATTAGCTATTGGTACTTTAGAAGATTCTTTACAATACTGTTTCCAAACAATACCACAGCGTCCGAAACGTGACGAAGTTTGCATGATTTCAAATGCAAACCTATATTTACGTTATACCATGGAACTAGATTGGGTGCACCCAGAAGACAGTATACGCAAATTCATTTTGCTGTATTCACTGGCGAATGGAACCTGCCAAATTTACGAACCACCGATACGAAACTCTGGCATTTTGGGCAGGAATTTTTTGCGGAATTCGTTGGTTCTGAAACCAGGAGTACATCCTTTAAACCCCGAGTATTATACGGCGGCTGATTTTTATATTGGCGGGATTATTACTGTTCACAGACATAGGTTTATATTGACTGGTGCTGATTTGAGGGTGTATCGGTATATGCAGGCTAATCCAGGGAAATTCCCGAAGGCAGTCATAGATAATATGCGGAATTACATGTTCAACCAAGGGTTCCTTGGCGATGACCTAATGGTAAGTTTATTTTCATTTACACACTTGAATGTTCAATGCCAGATCAGGAAATAAAACAGCAATAGTGTATATATACATGTCCACTAGTAATAAAATAAACCTATATTAACACTTGCAATATTCTAAACTACACATTGAAAACAACAGGAAAGTATGACGTCATAAATCCTTAGCGGGAATACTTTTAAAAATGTATATCTACGAAACTAGACATTAAAAAAATGGTAATTTTAGAGTTTTATAATCTTGCAATTGAAATAATTAAAAACGACTCTTGCATCATCCTAATTAAATATATATATATATATATAAGTTACGGTTCAAGTAATCAATCAGTTTATATTAATAATAACCAGCCATTATTAATATTAACTAAATAAAAAGGTTAAAATGATTAATTTGTAAGTATTTAGCACATAAACCGGTAATTATTATTAAGTCACAACTATCTTCGGTAAATGTTAAGGAAGGAAGTTTTCCACTAAATACAATAATGCCAATTAATTATTTATATTTACCAAAAGACGTGAATATGATTAATAATAACCGGTTATTATTAAAACAAACTGTATTTATTATATCAACTGTGTAACTTATACACACAAAAATATTCACAAAGAAGAGAAACTTATTTCTTAGACTAATAGAAATAAATGAAAATACGGTTTAACAGGACGAAGTCAAAGAAGAGCAAGATGCTCACAGAAAACATGTGATCGATAAAGTCGGCAAAAAGTTAAAAATCATAAGAACCGAACGCGAAAAATGCCAGGACAGAATCGAAAAAAATAAAGGTGAAATAGAAACTGTAAACATTGTGATCGACAAGCAGAATCAACTAAACGAGAGAGCAGTTTGTAAACGAGGCGTAAAAGAAGTAATACCGGAATGTCCATTCCCAATGTACACTGGTGATGAAAAAGAAGTAACCGTTGGTAACATCGATGACTCCGATGAAGTTCTAATTGTTTATCCAGAGACAGAAGAAGAAAAACAAAGTAAATATTATGCGGACGTGTTGGGCCGCCATGAGGAAGCCTGCATAAAAGCACACGAATACAGGAAGACTTATGAATGTTTACCGGGGACGGTGTCCGCAAATTACAATCCGCAATTGAGCAAAAAGATTTTGATAAGTAAACAAGCTAGACCTCAGGCATATAAGGATAGTCCGTGCGCGAAGAAGTCTGTTAAATTTTTGGATCATCCAGATAAGTGTGAACATCTCAAACACGATATTTGTTGTTTGAAAGTACCAAAAACACGATGTGATTGTGTTAATTATATAAAACCAGAATGAAATAATACAAATTTCAAATAAATAAATAATTACATTTATTTATTTTGGTTGTCAAATAAATATAGGATAATGTAGTGTGTTTTTCCGAATATACAGGATGAAACATGTTACTCACTATTAATCAGGTTTAATTTCAAATTGTATTTAATTTATATATATGTAGACATATTAATAAATATATTGTGAAACATACCAAGTGTTTTCTTTTAACTTTTGTAAGAGTTTGGAAATAATGAAACGCTAACTGGTGGCAAAAAACAAAAATATTGAAAAGTTAAATTGAAATTTATTAATTAATCATTGCTCGCTAGATTAAATACCTTGATAAGGTGAATAACAAAGAAACAAGCTATATTTTATATTGACGGAACAATATTTGTTACCGTAATAAATAATAAACTAAAGTATTTGTACATTACATTATGTAAAAGAAAATCTAGTGCAGGCCACTCCACATATTTTATAGATAGAAGTAATAAAGTGAAGTAACTATGTCAATAGGTTTCCAAGCGTTTGGGTTGCTAAGATATTTAATTAAGCATGTCAAATATATATTTTCTTTATATGATAGGTTGTCCTAAAAATGGCAGGTCTACCAAAGTTGCCTGGACTAGCATTTTCTGACCCAACAGTAAGTTTGTAATCAAGTAATTCAATCCATAATGTATCCTAATTGCTAATATTTTAATTGTAGATTACAAAATTTCATATAGCACACAAATTCGATAATCGTAATGGATTCCGAATACCTCGAGTAAACGTTTGTGGCATTGGTAACTTAGAATTAGATGTTGATTCCATTGGTTTAATCAAGAATAATGATACTATTCGGTAAAGTATTCATATTCCTAATGCGAATTAAGTGTAAATGTAACTACAACAACACGTTTAAGTTAAGATCATATAATTAATTTAAAACTGTGCGCAGAAACTACAACGCGTAGTCTTTTTTCAACTGTCTGTAAACGCTCTACAACAAAAACTGTTGATAATACAATTATAAAACTATAAACTGTAGTCCTGATGAAAACTAAAACTTACAACGAAAATTATAATATTTAGATATGATCCATCATTTACGTATGGTCGATCTCAAGGTCCAGCATTACCGACGTACAAGCCACGTTTTGTGCAATACGATAAAAAATGTTTAACATTTACGGCGTTCTTTAAACAATCAGTTTACAATTCGCAAAATGAACATTACAGAATACGAATGGTAAATATTATCTATTTCTTGGAAGATGATACCATTAAAGTCATGGAACCATTTGTGCGAGTAAGTTAGGCCAAAGAGAATCGATATCTAGTATATTATTGATTTACTTCGGTAAAACCACATATTTATAAGATAGATATAAAAGGGACAATAATATATGTAATCTTAGAACTCTGGATTTAAACAAGGCCGTTTGGTGCGACGCGGTCGAATACTGAAGTCACAAGTTGGAGATTATTGGCATTGGAAAGATTTAAATGTTGGAATTGATATTTGTTTCAATGGAATTGTTTACCATACTATTGATTGCGATCTATTTACAAGAGTAAGTTGTATTTAATATGTTAGCATCAAGTACTAGTTGCTATTTTCATAATGTTTACTTTCTTTTCCGTAGTAATAAGTCGAGTGCAGCCCACTTTTTTTTCTAGCTAATTATTAATTCTTAAATAATTTATTATTCACTACTTGGTGCATGCACCAATGCTTGTTTATATATTTACAGAAATATATGGCTAGTCAAGGATTAGTTATGAATCCTACGGAAGATCGTCCTCCAGATCCATATACTCAACTTAGAGAATTTAAAAATATGCCACACGAAAGAATTACGAAACCACTTGATGATAAACTTCGTAGATTTTTAGAATATGATGGAAAGATTTTGAAGTATGTACAAATATAGTACTTTGTAAAATAATAAGAATTATTTACAGTCTAATAAGTTTTAAAATAAACCCAATACATATTTTCTTTAATGCCACCTTCCTGAGATGTCGCTGGGATGTAACATACGCATGTTAAGTCGTTGCGACATCGCAAAGATGTCTCATTATTACTACAGCGAACTACACTTTGCTATCTTATTGTTAAACAAATAAAATAAATAAGTATAAAACTATTTATAAACAAAACAACGAATTTTAATAAATAATAATATATTAAATATTATCGCTTTTATGAAGTATAAGGAACGATATTTTAAATATTATATATTAAAATGTTAGTACAGAAGTACTTTAAAACAAATAATAACCGTATAATTCTAAATAAGTCCCGCTAATAAATTAATTTTGCTAGATTCGATGCAGTTTGGGATAATAGAAACGCCGAATATGGAGAACTGAAGCAATACTCGATCTTATACTTTTTATCCGAAGATACAATATCAGTAAAACAGGTTCACACGGAAAATGATGGTTATGGTCCGTGTTCATTATTTTTGCGAAAACAAAAAATACCGAAAAATTGGAAAGATGTGCCGGTTACTTATGCTTCTGTATATCTGGAACTTAGCGATGCAGAAGTGACCGAATACTATCAACCAAAAGATATTATTATCGGAGATACGATTTATATTCTAGGGCGACGCTTTTTATTGTATAATTGTGATCCATTTACTCGAACTTATTTCCAGCGAGTATTGAATATTACGCAGGGACCTCCGATGGATGTGTTCGACAAACCGAGAAAAGCCATGAAAAAGGTACATTTCATAATACATACATATTTGGATTTCATTTGTATACATATTGCACTATTTCATTTCTTATTAGTGCAACTTTATTTACATTTTTGTTTTTATTAATCACTAGGGTAACCGGTTGCAGTGCAAAATGTGTACCCAGTTTCAACATTTACATAAATACTTAGTCCAGTTACTATTTGTGCATATTCACGGAAATACACGTTTTGACCATCCCTGAATTATTTCTGACTATTTTAGAAATGATTAGCGTGTGTCTGTAATCGCTCTACAGCAAAAACTGTTATATATGTCTTTTTCGAATAGGAACTCTACACATTAATTCATTTAACATCCGTTTTATATGCAACCATTTTGTTTATATACTAATTTTCTTTCTTTTATTTGTTTGTAAATTAGTGCATGCCGCCTCATGGTGAATTAGCTCTTGGTACTTTAGAAGATTCGCTACAATACTGTTTCCAGACAATACCAATGCGTCCGAAACGTGACGAAGTTTGCATGATTTTTAATGCAAACAAATGCTTACGTTATACCATGGAACTAGATTGGGTGCACCCAGAAGACAGTATACGCAAATTTCTTTTGCTGTATTCACTGTCGAGTGGAACCTGCCAAATTTTCGAACCACCGATACGAAACTCTGGCATTATAGGCAGGAAATTTTTGCGAAATTCGTTGGTTCTGAAACCAGGAGCGCATCCTTTAAACCCCGAGTATTATACGGCGGCTGATTTTTATATTGGCGGGATTATTACTGTCCATGGACATAGGTTTATTGTGACTGGTGCTGATTTGAGGGTGTATCGGTATATGCAGGCTAATCCAGGGAAATTCCCGAAGGAAGTCATAGATAATATGCGGAATTACATGTTCAACCAAGGGTTCCTTGGCGATGACCTAATGGTAAGTTTATTTTCATTTACAAGAACACTCGAATGTTCAATGCCAGATCAGGAAATAAAACAGCAATAGTGTATATATACATGTCCACTAGTAATAAAATAAACCTATATTAACACTTGCAATATTCTAAACTACACATTCAAAACCACAGGAAAGTATGACGTCATAAATCCTTAGCGGGAATACTTTTAAAAATGTATATCTACGAAACTAGACATTAAAATAATGGTAATTTTAGAGTTTTATAATCTTGCAATTGAAATAATTAAAAACGACTCTTGCATCATCCTAATTAAATATATATATATATAAGTTACGGTTCAAGTAATCAATCAGTTTATATTAATAATAACTAGCCATTATTAATATTAACTAAATAAAAAGGTAAAAATGATTAATTTGTAAGTATTTAGCACATAAACCGGTAATTATTATTAAGTCACAACTATCTTCAGTAAATGTTAAGGAAGGAAGTTTTCCACTAAATACAATAATGACAATTAATTATTTATATTTACCAAAAGAGGCGAATATGATTAATAATAACCGGTTATTATTAAAACCAACTGTATTTATTATATCAACTGTGTAACTTATACACACAAAAATATTCACAAAGAAGAGAAACTTATTTCTTAGACTAATAGAAATAAATTAAAATACGTTTAACAGGACGAAGTCAAAGAAGAGCAAGAAAACAGAAAACATGTGATCGATCAAATCGGCAAAAAGTTAGAAGTCATAAAAACCGAACGCGAAAAATGCCTGGAGAGAATCGGGGAACGTAAAGGTGAATCAGAAACTGTAAACATTGTGATCGACAAGCAGAATAATCTACCATACGTGAAAGGAGTTTGTGAACGAGGCGTAAAAGAAGTAGTTCCGGAATGTCCATTCCCAATATACACTGGTGATGAAAAAGAAGTAACCGTTGATACCACTGATGACTCCGATGCCATTCTACTTCATTACCCAGAGACAGAAGAAGAAAAACAAAGGAAATATTACGCGGATGTGTTGGCCCGCCATGAGGAAGCCTGCAAAAAAGCGCACGAATACAAGAAGACTCAAGAATGTTTACCGGGGACAGTGTCGGCAAATTACAATCCGCAATTGAGCAAAAAGATTTTGATAAGTAAACAAGCTAGACCTCAGGCATATAAGGATAGTCCGTGCGCGAAGAAGTCTGTTAAATTTTTGGATCATCCAGATAAGTGTGAACATCTCAAACACGATATTTGTTGTTTGAAAGTACCAAAAACACGATGTGATTGTGTTAATTACATAAAACCAGAATGATATAATACAAATTTCAAATAAATAAATAATTAGATTTATTTATTTTGGTTGTAAAGTAAATATAGGATAATGTAGTGTGTTTTTCCGAATATACAGGATGAACATATTACTCACTATTAAGCAGATTTAATTTCAAATTGTATTTGTTAACTTATTAATAAATATATTGTGAAACATACCAAGTGTTCTCTTTTCTTTATAATAGTTTGGAAATAATAAAACGCTAACTGGTGCCGAAATCATTTCTCGCTACATCATATTTCTCTCCGTGATCCTAGAAATTGAAATGTTTTTGAACAATTACAAATTAAAATCTTTGCTTAAATAAAAAATATATATTCTCTCTTGATAGAAACTTGCCTAAAAGTGTGAGTGATAATCTCACTACTTGATATTTCGATTGTTTGAAATTCCGGTTCAATCCACAAAATATACAACATAGCATAAAATTTGAAGAGACTCTCCTATATTCTTGAAACCAGAAGTGCATGTTTACTCTATGCATTTCTTATTCTATCTCCAATATCACTAAAACGGTTGCACTTATAGCAAAAATAGTAATATTCATAATGAAAGATATTCATATTACGAAAATTGTCATTTTCCACCGACTGAGAACATGTTAAATATTGAAATATATTTTGAAAAACAGTACATATTAAACATTACAATACTTTGATAAGGTGAATATTAAAGAACCAAGTATTGATTTAGTTACTTAAGTAACTATGACAATAGGTTTCCAGGCGTTTGCGGTTGTTAAGATATTAAATAAAGCTTGTCAAATATATATATATACTTTTTTTTATATGACAGATTGTCTTAAGAATGGCAAATCTACCAAAGTTACCAGGATTAGCATTTTCTGATCCAACAGTAAGTTTATAATCCAGTAATTTATTTAACAATTAATCTTAATTTGTAACATTGTAGATTACAAAATTTCATGTACCACACAAATTCGATTACCGTAATGGGTACCGAATACCTCGAGTAAACGGATGCGGTATTGGTGGCGTAGAATTAGATGTTCAATCCGTTGGATTTATCAATAATAATGATGCTGTTCGGTAATGTATTCATTTTTCTAATGCGAATTAAAAGTGTAAATGTAACTATAGCAACACGTTTAAGTGAAGATCATATAATTTGTTTAAAACTGTGCGCTGAAAGTACAACGCGTAGTCTCTTTTCGACTGTCTGTAAACGCTCTACAACAAAAACTGTTCATAATACAATTATAAAACTATAAACTGTAGTCCTGATGAAAACTAAAAATTACAACGAAATTTATAATATTTAGATATGATCCATCACTAACCTACGGCAGATCTCGAGGTCCAGCATTACCGACGTACAAGCCACATTTTGTGCTGTACGATAAAAAATGTTTAACATTTACAGCGTTCTTTAAACAATCAGTTTACGATTCGCCGGTTGAACATTTCAGAATACGAATAGTAAATATTATCTATTTCTTGGAAGATGATACCATTACAGTTATGGAACCAATTGTGCGGGTAAGTTAGGCCAAAGAGAATCGATATCTAGTATATAATTGATTTTCTTTGGTAAAACCACTAATTTATAAGATAGATATAAAAGGGAGAATAATATATGTAATCTTAGAACTGTGGATTTAAACAAGGCCGTTTGGTGCGACGCGGTCGAATAATGAAGACACAAGCTGGAGATTATTGGAGTTGGAAGGACTTAAATGTTGGAATTGATATTTGTTTCAATGGAATTGTTTACCATACTATTGATTGCGATCTATTTACAAGAGTAAGTTGTATTTAATATGTTAGCATCAAGTACTAGATGCTATTTTCATAATGTTTACTTTCTTTTCCGTAGTAATAAGTCGAGTGCAGGCCATGCCACATATTATTAATTGCTTGTTTATATATTTACAGGAATATATGGCTAGTCAAGGATTAATTATGAATCCTACTGAAGATCGTCCTCCAGATCCATATACTCAACTTAGAGAATTTAAAAATATACCTCACGAAAGAATTACGAAACCACTTGATGATAAACTTCGGAGATTTTTAGAATATGATGGAAAGATTTTAAAGTATGTGCAAATCTAGTGCTTTGCAAAATAATAAGAATTATTTACAGTCTAATAAGTTTAAAAATAAACCCAATACATATTAGTTTTAATGCCACCTCCTTGAGATGTCGCTGGGATGTAACATACGCATGTTAAGTCGTTGCGACATCGCAAAGATGTCTCATTATTACAACAGCGAACTACACTTTGCTATCTTATTGTTAAACAAATAAAATAAATAAGTATAAAACTATTTATAAACAAAACAACGAATTTCAATAAATAATAATATATTAAATATTATCGCTTTTATGAAGTATAAGGAACGATATTTTAAATATTATATATTAAAATGTTAGTAAAGAAGTACTTTAAAACAAATAATAACCGTATAATTCTAAATAAGTCCCGCTAATAAATTAATTTTGCTAGATTCGAAGCAGTTTGGGATAATAGAAAAGCTGAATATGGAGAAATGAAACGATACACGATCTTATACTTTTTATGCGACGATACAATATCAGTAAAACAGGTTCACACGGAAAATGATGGTTATGATCCGTGTTCATTATTGTTGCGAAAACAAAAAATACCGAAAAATTGGAAAGATACTCCGGTTACTTATGCGTCTGTATATCTGGAACTTAGCGATGCAGAAGTAACCGAATACTATCAACCAAAAGATTTCATTATCGGAGATACGATTTATATTCTAGGGCGACGCTTTTTATTGTATGACTGTGATAAATTTACTAGGACATATTTCCAGGAAGTATTGAAAATTAGGCAGGGACCTCCGATCGATGTGTTCGACAAACCGAAGGAAGCCCTGAAAAAGGTACATTTTGTAATACATATTTCGGTTTCTTTTGTATACATAATGCACTATGTTATTTCTTTTTAGTGCAACTTTATTAACATTTTGTTTTTATTTATTATTTTGTTAGTTATTTAATCATTTCTTAGCTACCATCTACTAATTTAACTCAAATCCATCTGGTCACAGCAACCATAATTTAGGTTCAATATGAATACCAAATCCAGGATTATAATAATACTACCAACTAGTACTGCCAATAACCGCCGAAAACCGGTTATCTGAAAAACTCGGTTAATCGTTACCGGTATAGTAATCGGTTAACCGGGTCTTACAGGTCGCTAACCGATTACTCACTACCGGTTACTCGTCTAACTGGTTAGTTTATATATATATATATATATATATATATATATATATATATATATATATATATATATAAACTGGCTAGTCGTTTAACCGGTTCCCTGAATCATTTTTGACTATTTTCGAAATGATGCCTGTGTGTGTCTGTAATCGTTCTACAGCAAAAACTATTATATATGTCTTACTCATATACATATATATATATATACAATATTATTATTTCTTCAAACATTTCTTAGTTATCATCTACTAATATTAATTCAAATCCATCTCGAATTCGGTTTTCACAGCAACTTCTTCCATATTCTCGGTTTAATCTCATTTTAACGAAATTCCACGTTTAAATAAAAATTTAAAACCATAATAAATGTAGGTTCAATATGAATACTAAATCCAGTATTATAAAAATACTTTCAACTAGGACTGTCAATAACCGCCGAAAACCGGTTATAAAAGTAACGGTTACTTGAAAAATCCGATTAACCGGTTACTATACGATTAACCGGTTAGTTGCTAACCGATTACTCAGTATTGTAATCATAAAAAATGTTCGAACGCGACATATTAACGGAAATACACGTTTTAACCATCCCTGAATTATTTCTGACTATTTTAGAAATGATGTGCGTGTGTCTGTACTCGCTCTACAGCAAAAACTGTTATACATGTCTTTTTCGAATAGGAACTCTACACCTTAATCCATTTAACATCCGTTTTATATGCAACCATTTTGTTTATATACTAATTTCCTTTCTTTTATTTGTTTGTAAATTAGTGCATGCCGCCTCATGGTGAATTAGCTATCGGTACTTTAGAAGATTCTTATCAAAACTGTTTCCAGACAATACCAACTCGTCCGAAACGTGACGAAATTTGCATGATTTTAAATGCGAACCTATATTTACGTTACACCTTGGAGCTAGATTGGGTACACCCAGAAGACAGTATACGCAAATTCCTTTTGCTGTATTCACTAGCGAATGGAATGTGCCAAATTTTCGAGCCACCGATACGAAACTCTGGCATTATAGGCGGTAAATTTTTGAAGAGTACGTTGGTTCAGAAACCAGGAGCAAATCCTTTAAACCCCGAGTATTATACGGCGGCTGATTTTTATATTGGCGGGATTATAAATGTGCATGGACATAGGTTTATTGTGACTGGTGCTGATTTGAGGGTGTATCGGTACATGCAGGCTAATCCAGAGAAATTCCCGATGGCAGTCATGGATAATATGCGGAATTACATGTTCAACCAGAGGTTCCTTGGCGATGACCTAATGGTAAGTTTATTTTCATTTACAAGAACACTTGAATGTTCAATGCCAGATCAGGAAATAAAACAGCAATAGTGTATATATACATGTCCACTAGTAATAAAATAAACCTATATTAACACTTGCAATATGCTAAACTACACATTCAAAACAACAGGAAAGTATGACGTCATAAATCCTTGGTGGGAATACTTTTAAAAATGTATATCTACGAAACTAGACATTAAAAAAATGGTAATTTTAGAGTTTTATAATCTTGCAATTGAAATAATTAAAATCGACTCTTGCATCATCCTAATTAAATATATATATAAGTTACGGTTCAAGTAATCAATCAGTTTATATTAATAATAACCGGCCATTATTAATATTAACTGAATAAAAAGGTATAAATGATTAATTTATAAAAATTAATATCTTCGAAACTAGAGGCTTTAAAAAAAAACTGTGATGATTTGAAATGTATTTAGTGTGTTGTGTACTTTACACAGAGTGGCTGATCTGCTATATTATATTGATATTGTGTATGTCAATGAGAAATATAAATAATTTAGTTAGTTAATAAAATGCAATTTTATTTATTCTAATTTGTGCGTTTGTGAATGTCGCTATTTTAAGCATTTATGTTAAAATGAGCGACCAAAGAACAAATATAAATAAAAGTGCTACCACACGTAACCGTCGAAAACAGTATTCAATGTGCATTAGTGACGTACGAGTTACGGAAACATTGAATTGTAAATCTTAAGTTTAAGGGGAGTAACATATGTTATTATTCAATTTTTAAGTATTTATTATGAAATAAGGGCATATTATTGCCTAATTTGCATATATTTTTAGCAAATACGTGAAATTCCGTCCATTTATTTTAATTCATAGTTTATATTTTCACTTCAAAATGGCCAAAAACTACACATTCAAAACAACAGGAATGTATGACGTCATAAATCCTTTTCGGGACTAGTTTTAAAAATGCATATCTCCGAAACTAGACATTAAAATAATGGTAATTTTAGAGTTTTATAATCTTGCAATTGAAATAATTAAAAACGACTCTTGCATCATCCTAATTAAATATATATATATAAGTTACGGTTCAAGTAATCAATTAGTTTATATTAATAATAACCGGCCATTATTAATATTAACTAAATAAAAAGGTTAAAATGATTAATTTGTAAGTATTTAGCACATAAACCGGTAATTATTATTAAGTCACAACTATCTTCGGTAAATGTTAAGGAAGGAAGTTTTCCACTAAATACAATAATGACAATTAATTATTTATATTTACCAAAAGAGGCGAATATGATTAATAATAACCGGTTATTATTAAAACCAACTGTATTTATTATATCAACTGTGTAACTTATACACACAAAAATATTCACAAAGAAGAGAAACTTATTTCTTAGACTAATAGAAATAAATTAAAATACGGTTTAACAGGACGAAGTCAAAGAAGAGCAAGATGCTCACAGAGCACATGTGATCGATAAAGTCGGCAAAAAGTTAGAAATCATACGAACCGAGCGTGAAAAATGTCTGGATAGAATCGGGGAAAGAAGAGGTGAATCAGATACTGTAAACATGGTGATCGACAAGCAGAATCTACCATACGACAAAGTAGTTTGTGATCGAGGCATAAAAGGATTAACTCCGGAATGTCCGTACCCAGTGACCGTTGGTGATCGTAAAGAAGTAACTGTTGTTCCCGTTGATGACTCCGATGACAATATAGTTATTTATCCAGAGACAGAAGAAGAAAAACAAAGAAAATATTACGATGGCGTGATGGATCGACATAGGGAAGCGTGCAAAAAGGCGCATGAGTACAAGAAGACTTATGAATGTTTACCGGGGACGAAGTCGACTAATTACGATCCGCAAATGAGCGAAAAGATTTTGGTCAGTAAACAAGCGAGACCTCAGGCATATAAGGATAGTCCGTGCGTGAGGAAGTCGGTGAAATTTTTGGACCATCCAGATAAGTGTGAGCAACTCAAACATGATATTTGTTGTTTGAAAGTACCGAAAACACAGTGTAATTGTGTTAATTATATAAGACCAGGATAATATACATTATGTAATAGTAAAAAAGAAAAAATGCAAAAAATACATTTATTATAATAAATAATTACATTTATTTGTTTTGGTTGTAAAATAAATATAGGATAATGTATGTGTGTTTTTACGAATATACAGGATGAAACATGTCACTATTAAATTATATTTGATTTATGGTCATTGTGGCATTAAATAAAACAGAATATTTCTGGTTAAATAAAAAATAGATATTCTCTCTAGATAGAAATTTATCTAAAAGTAAGTAACGCCGAGTTGTCATCAAGCTCGAAAAAAAACCAACGACTAGATCTTTATAAAAAAACATTAGTCGATTCGTAATTGCATAAATAATGCCTGGTAAAAATGTTATATTTTTTGAACGTACAGTTTCGGAGATAAAAAATAAAAACTATAGTAAATGACCTATTTTGTCAGTTTTTATCTCCGAAACTGTAAGTAAAACTCCGACTAGATCTTCATAAAAAAATATCAGTCGATTCGTAATTGCATAAATAATGCCTGGTAAAAATGTTATATTTTTTGAACTTACAGTTTCGGAGATAAAAAATAAAAACTATAGTAAATGACCTATTTTGTCAGTTTTTATCTCCGAAACTGTAAGTAAAACTCCGACTAGATCTTTATAAAAAAATATCAGTCGATTCGTAATTGCATAAATAATGCCTGGTGAAAATGTTATATTTTTTGAACTTACAGTTTCGAAGATAAAAAATAAAAACTATAGTAATGATCTATTTTGTCAGTTTTTATCTCCGAAACTGTAAGTAAAACTCCGACTAGATCTTTATAAAAAAAATATCAGTCGATTCGTAATTGCATAAATAATGCCTGGTAAAAATGTTATATTTTTTGAAGGTACAGTTTCGGAGATAAAAAATAAAAACTATAATAAATTACCTATTTTGCAGGTCTTTATTTTTAATCTCTAGACTAAATATTTCGAGAAACTTCTGAAATTCAGTTTCAATCCCCAATATATATATACACAAATCTTGAAATTTGTAACGACTACAAACGATTTAAGTCAAGCCAAATAAATTAATAAACTCATCTCGATCGGTTTCAAATTAATCGAATAAATATATGAGTTTAGGAAAAATTATCTAAAGGTCCATTCAGAGCGATTCAATTAGAAATTATAATTAATAATCCAGTTATGACAATGCTTTCCCAGCAACAAAATGAACAGTTTAAATGTAAATTTTATTGCTGTGAACGCTAGTATTATTTATTATAAGACAAAATAGATTATTAATTGTAATTTTCAATCTTAATTAATAATCCAGTTATGACAATGCTTTCCCAGCAACAAAATGAACAGTTTAAATGTAAATTTTATTGCTGTGAACGCTAGTATTATTTATTATAAGACAAAATAGATTATTAATTGTAATTTTCAATCTTAATTAATAATCCAGTTATGTCAATGCATTCCCAGCAACAAAATGAACAGTTTAAATATACATTTTATTGCTGGGAACGCTAGTATTATTTATTAAAAGTCAAAATAGATTATTAATAGTTATTTTTAATCTTAATTAATAATCCAGTTATGACAATGCATTCCCAGCAACAAAATGAACAGTTTAAATATACATTTTGTTGCTGTGAACGCTAGTATTATTTATCATAAGACAAAATAGATTATTAATTGTAATGTTTAATCTTAATTAATAATCCAGTTATGTCAATGCAATCCCAGCAACAAAATGAACAGTTTAAATATAAATTTTATTGCTGTGAACGCTACCATTAGTTGTCATAAGACAAAATAGATTATTAATTGTAATTTTTTTTTAATTCTCAATAGTAATAATGATTATGCTAAATGTTTCATCCAGTATTTACGTATGAGTATAATTCAGGAATGTTTTATGCTACATATACAATAACTATAATAATAATAATAATTGTTAGTAGCATTCCTCCAATTAATATTAATTTATCTTCACTTACTCTTCGTTCGATTAGTCTCATTGTTGTGTTACTTAGCCCTAATGTATTCGCCATGTCCACAATCCGTCTATGCGCTCCTTTTAATGAAGAACGTTGACTTTTTAATGAATCCAATATTGAACTACCTGAAATATTCCAATATTACCAATAATTAATCACACAACAAAAATGCGCTAATTATTTCGTGAATTATCTGTAAAACGTTTAAGAGGAATCACGTTTTCTGAACCGAAATTAAAATATATTCGTTCCAAAAAAATATAAATCGCTTAAGTATGATCTATGTATGTGTAGAACGCCCTTTTTTATATAAAAATGCAAATTGGCATAGACGGGGATCGAACTCACGCCCTACAGGGTGAAAGGCAATACTCTTAACTACTGCGCCATGGCGACTGCTAACAATGTTATAAAAAATAATCAAATAGTTTATACTGAAATAAAACTCTACTCTTCTGAAGTTCAGTCTGCTTTGAAATAGACAAAAACGAATCAAACGTCAGAATGAATAGTCAAAAAAGTTTTTGTGATAAATCTTCAATTAATTTGATGATTTGAAGTGTATTTAGTGTGTTGTGTACTTTACACAGAGTGGCTGATCTGCTATATTATATTATATTGATATTGTGTATGTTAATGAGAAATATAAATAATTTAGTTAGTTAATAAAATTAAGTTATATTTATTCTAATTTGAAGTTTTAAGCATTTATGTTAAAATGAGCGACCAAAGAACAAATATAAATAAAAGTGCTACCACACGTGAGCGTCAAAAACAGTAATTCAATGTGATTTAGTGACATACGAGTTACGGAAACATTGTATTGTAAATCTTAAGTTTAAGGGGAGTAACATGTGTTATTATTCAATTTTTTAGTAAATTTAATATGAAATAAGTGCATTTTATTGCCTAATTTGCATATATTTTAGCAAATACGTGAAATTCCGTCCATTTATTTTCACTTCAAAATGGCCAAAAAGCAGTGACGACTTTTCAAATTTATTATTACCTGACATAATCATATCGTCTACTCCGGTATGAGCATTTTGTAGCGAACTTTGGTGTCGAATCGAGTAATCAATATTTATTGTTGTAGCATCCGGATTTGGTGCAAATCGCCTATTTAAAAGTTGTTCCCGCTCATTTTTCTCCGCCATTTTGCGCAATTGTTTTTGTTGCCAAGTTTTCAACGCCGCCTAAAACAAAAACAAAAAATATATTCCGCCATTTTAATTTATTAATACAAAAAAAAACACACACACACCTGTAAGTGCCGATTATCATATTTTAATTGGTCACATCGCATTTTATAATTTTGCCGCTGTGTTACAGCTACTTTAAATAAATAAATATCCAATTTCTCACAATTACTAATGAAAATTTCAAATAGTTAGGTTATGTTTCGCCGTTTACATGTCTGACATTTTACCTGTTCACTGCATTTATTTTCGTTTCGATTTCATTTTCTAGATGTTTTGCTTCGCTCGGCGTTTTTTCTAATTGTTGAAAACATTCTTGCGTCTCTTGTATTAATCTATTTGTTGCGTGGTATAACGCTTCCATGTCGAATAGAATTAATTTCAGATGACGTGTCGACTGTTGTCAACACTTCACAAATTTAATAATTAATAATTTCTGAATTGAATGATAACCCAATTTATAATTCGTTTAAGACTGATTAAATCAAATATTGCAATGAATATATTTAATTGGTAATTTGATATTTAGGACTTTAACCTAATACTTATTTTCTTTACGTTGGCAAAATTGATTATCCTATATAATCAGTGATGCCAACATAAAATTGATTCAAAACTGTATTCTTTTTGCACAAAATCTCAGCTTGGCTCAATTAAATGTTGTTTTTGCTCTGTCTATCCCATGTGTAAACAGAGCGAGAAGATGAGTTTTAACTGAAACAAGCTGAGATTAGCCGTATTCTTATTTCGGTTAAACTCATCTTCTCGCTCTGTCTACACATGAAACAGACAGAGCAAAAACATGAGCCTAGCTGAGATTTTGTGTAAAAGAATACGACTAATGTGTATAAAATGAATACGGCTCATGTCATATCCGCCCGCGAAATACGAAAATCGATCTGAACATTTTCTTTATTGTGACTTCCCAGAGATGTTCCAGAGACGTAACATTCACATGTTAAGTCTTAACATCACATAGAAGTCGCAATAAACCAAATGTTTACTGGATAGAGATTAAAAACACAAATACTCTGTAAAATTTAACAATTTATTTATTTAAAATCATTTTAAGGTCGAAAAAATAAAAACTCGACTCGATCTTTATAAAAAAAAAAAAATACCAGTCGATTCGTAATTGCATAAATAATGCCTGGTGAAAATGTTTTTATTTATGTATGTTTTCGGAAATAAAAAATTAAAACAAAATAGGTCATTTATTATAGTTTTTATTTTTTATCTCCGAAACGGTAATTTGAAAAATAAAAACATTTAACCAGACATTATTTATGCAATTACAAATCGACTGATATTTTTTTTATAAAGATCGAGTCCGAATTTTACTTAGTTTTGGAGATAAAAAATAAAAACTGACTAAATAAGTAATTTACTATAGTTTTTATTTTTTATCTCCGAAACTGTAAATTCAAAAATAAAAACATTTTTACTAGACATTACTTATGTAATTACGAATCCGCTGATATTACGAAGAAAAAAAATGAAAACTTACAAAATAGGTCATTTATTAGTTTTTATTTTTTATCTCCGAAACTGTAAGTTCAAAAATAAAAACATTTTAACCAGGCATTATTTATGTTATTACGAATCGACTGATTTTTTTTATAAAGATCGAGTCGGAATTTTACTTACAGTTTCGGAAATAAAAATAAAAACTTACAAAATAGGTAATTTATTATAGTTTTTATTTTTTATCTCCGAAACTGTAAATTCAAAAATAAAAACATTTTAACCAGACACTATTTATGCAATTAAGAATCGACTGGTATTTTTTTATAAAGAGTTTTACTTACAGTTTCGGAGATAAAAAATAAAAACTTACAAAATAGGTCATTTATTATAGTTTTCATTTTTTATCTCCGAAACTGTAAGTTCAAAAATAAAAACATTTTAACCAGGCATTATTTATGTAATTACGAATCGGCTGATATTCTTTTTATAAAGATCGAGTCGGAGTTTTACTTACAATTCATTTATTCCATCAAATGCAATCGCAAATAAACTAAAAACTAAATGAAATAAACGCAGAAATAATTCGAGTTTTGTATTTTCAAGTATATCTATGATACAAATATAATAACACAGTATTGTACGATACATGACACTCTGACCTATACTTAAGCAATTCAAATTATACGTATTTCTTTTAATATCTAGAAAAAATAATGCATAATTTTTATAGTGACAATAAGTCTAATTATTTTAATTCTTAATTATTTAGGACAAAGAATATATCGATACAGAGAGAATAAAATAAAACTAATTTACGATCATATAAATTATGTGTGGGCTAAAAAATCACCCAGGCAAACGAAAATAAAAATATGAATAGATTAGAATAAATTAATAATACATTTTAATGCATCATTCATAGTACGGAATATAATTTTACGGACTTGGGAGCAAAGTAATACAAGCGCTATCTCGAAAACATAATTTGATTATTAATAAATATTATTAAATATAATTTTTGTCGAGATCAATTGAGTTCGAATGGCGCCCAATATATACATTATATGTTCTGTGCGCATGCGTGATTGTACTAGTAATACAATGTCAGAAGTGTCGGAAAGAAGTAAACTGCAACACACAAATAAATATAACAGGTATAAAGTCTATAACCTTTATACCTGTTATATTTATATGTGTGTATATATACCTTGCAGTTTACTTCTTTCCGACACTTCTGACGATGGTGTAAAAGCCGAAATACATATTAAGTTACAATTAAATTCTGTTTGAAACCAACCAAGTGTGTTTTTATTCAATTATTCCTTATTAAATTATCTTATAGTCTTTTGTAGACACATAAAATATTTGGTATTTTCATAAATTATCGAAGGGCAGTATTAAGGAGAGATTCAAAGCTTTAATTATTTTACTGGCCTTTAGGTTCGCAATATAATTAAAAAATGGTCAATAAAAATTTAAAATTAATATTTTTAAATATTATTTTATAGTCTTTTGTAGACATAAAATATTTGGGATTTTCATAAATTATCTAAGGGCTGTATTAAGGAGGGATCTAATGTTTTAATTATTTTTACTGGCCTTTGGGTTCGCAATATAATTAAAAAATGGTCAATAAAAATTTAAAATTAATATTTTTAAATATTATCTTATAGCCTTTTGTAGACATAAAATATTTGGGATTTTCATAAATTATCTAAGGGCAGTATTAAGGAGGGATCTAATGTTTTAATTATTTTTACTGGCCTTTGGGTTCGCAATATAATTAAAAAATGGTCAATAAAAATTAAAAAATTTAAATATTATCTTATAGCCTTTTGTAGATATAAAATATTTGGGATTTTCATAAATTATCTAAGGGCAGTAATAAGGAGGGATCTAATGTTTTAATTATTTTTACTGGCCTTTGAGTTCGCAATATAATTAAAAAATACTCAATAAAAATTTAAAATTATTATTTATAAATATATCTTATAGTCTTTTGTAGACATAAAATATTTGGGGTTTCCATAAATTATCTAAGGGCAGTATTAAGGAAGGATCTAATGTTTTAATTATTTTTACTGGCCTTAGGGTTCGCAATATAATTAAAAAATGGTCAATAAAAATTTAAAATTAATATTTTTAAATATTATCTTATAGCCTTTTGTAGACATAAAATATTTGGGATTTTCATAAATCATCTAAGGGCAGTATTAAGGAGGGATCTAATGTTTTAATTATTTTTACTGGCCTTTAGGTTCGCAATATAATTAAAAAATGGTCAATAAAAATTTAAAATTAATATTTTTAAATATTATTTTATAGCCTTTTGTAGATATAAAATATTTGGGATTTTCATAAATTATCTAAGGGCAGTAATAAGGAGGGATCTAATGTATTAATTATTTTGCTGGCCTTTGGGTTCGCAATATAATTAAAAAATGGTCAATAAAAATTTAAAATTAATATTTTTAAATATTATTTTATAGCCTTTTGTAGATATAAAATATTTGGGATTTTCATAAATCATCTAAGGGCAGTATTAAGGAGGGATCTAATGTTTTAATTTTTTGCTGGCCTTTTAGTTCGCAATATAATTAAAAAATGGTCAATAAAAATTTAAAATTGGTATTTTCATTATCTAAGGGCAGTATTAAGGAGGGCTCTAATGTTTGGGGCCTTATTTATATTATTTTACTTTAAAATAATATAAAAAACCATTTTGATAATATTTACTAATGTCTCTTAAGCTCGAAAAAGTGAACAAATCCGAAATAGTGAAGAAGTTTTCACAAAATGTATTCACTAAATCGCGACTCAACTGAATTTTTAAGCGAAAAAAAAGACACTTGTTCTACTTTGCTTCTAAGTCCACTTAGCACAATAAAAAAGCAAAACATGTTTCACGTATCGGAGTTTTGCATATTTTAAATTAAAATCGTTGCAAATTCAACTAAAAACGTATATTTTCAATGATAGGAATTTGATTCGATTTAAATTAGGAATAATTTCGATATATATATATAAATACTTATAATAAATAATAATTAAAATAGCAACCAAAATAATTAAATTTACGATTTACTTTTTTATAATAGTACGTTTTTAAAATAATAACGTAATTATAATTTCGAAATGTATTGGAATTAGAATTCGGACTCTGAAACAGGAACTCGCTTAGATTGTAAATTAGCGTGCCATACTGCTCTACTTCCGCTCTTAAAATAGCGCGAACTTCAAAAAAACCAGTTATTAAAGTACAATAATAAAATGAATACAATGGTCATTTTTTATAATAAAAAATTACTGATGCTGCGCATGTTGCATAATCTCCGTGTTCATACCTTGAATATTATATAATCCATGTACCATATAATAGTTCTGTGTTAAATGCGCCGGTTGCATGTTCACAATCGGTCCGGCAACAGTCGCCGATTGTCTGTCTCTACTACTAATCACTGTAGTACTATTGCCAGGCACTTGTTGCGTCAGAAACACTGGCGCTGCTTCCTGTTCGACGTAACTGGTCGAACTGTTGACAGAGTTCGTATCTTGGATTACGAGCGTCGGAGTGGTAGCCGCGATCACTGTCCCCGGTGGGTTACGGTTGGGCATCCCGGTTGGGGGGATTGTCTGGGGTTTGCGCGTAGTCACCGATGTGTTGATGCCGTGCCGCCGTTTCATGTGTTTGTTATAGTTGGGCCAATTGGTGAAGTGGTGCTGGCATTCTTGGCAGGAGTACGGACGCTCGCCGGTGTGCTGGCGCCTATGCGTCTGCAAAGAAATCTCTCAATATTCCATGTTACGGAATTACTATATGTATAAATAGAGCAACCGGAAATATGCCCTAAAAATCAAATTTAAACGCTTTAAAGCCCAAAAAAAAAAATCTACCGACTAATCTTTATTAAAAAATATTTGGAATGGCCTGCACTCAACTTTGTTTTACGTAGTTTTCAATAGATAGATATTAATATACATATATATATATCCCAAACAAACGGTCAAACTAACCAATACTCTACACGAATACTCTGAAATGTCTATTTTGTTTTCCTGGCAAAAACAGGCGCAGATAATAATAATTATTATTAAGTGATAACAAAATCTTATGCTGACCAATATAAAATGAAAATTCAAATTAAATTACTATAACTTAATAATAACTGGATAATTATACCAATTTATAATGGATCTGTATTTGAAGTACTTATCGTATTCACTCTTAAACTGTCAAACTCCACAATAAAACTCTGAAATTGTTATTTCATTATGGTAGCAAATATATAATATACATTGATTCTATAATAATTAACCTGATACAATGTATTCTAATAAGAAATCAATATTTTAAATATTAATTCATACAGATAACTGTCAATGTAATGCTTGTTTGTTTTCAATAAACAAGAAACAAATGATGTAACTCATGGTTGATCCGATTTAAAAATAATAAAATTTGTCACAAGTGTAGGTATCACTATGGCAACGTAAATAAGATATTTGAGTTTTTTCGTAGCAGTTATCTCATAACTAGTACAATTAATGAAGAAACTTTTCAAACAAAAGTTGTGCGAAATATTAATATCTTTCATTATGAACATAACTATTTTTGCCGTAAGTGTAGCCGTTCTAGTGATATTGGAGATAGAACAAAAAATGTATAGAGTAAACATGCGCACTTCCGGTTTGAATATTCTTTTCAAAAATAAGAGGTGCACAACTAGGGCATATACAAGTCTTAAGTTTGAAATTTCATAATTTTTCGTTCGACAGTTTTGGCCCTAGAGCGTTTACAGACACACACACACAGACAGACAGACGTCATTCCGAAAATAGTCACATTCGATTTAGGGAAGGTCAAAACGTGTATATCCGTTGAAATCTCGAGTTCGAAATTTTTCATGATTACAAGATTTACGTATTTACGTAATAAAATTCGAAAATTATTATGAAAGTTTGTATATATATATATATATATATATATATATATATATATATATATATATATATATATATATATATATATGTATATCGGCGTACTTACAGTAAGAACCCCTTTAAATCGGAAGCATTTCCCGCAGAATTCGCATTTGAATGGCATCGCCCCCGTGTGAATCCGATGATGTTCTTTGAGTGTTCCCCGTTCTCTAAATTGCCTGCCGCAAACATCACACTGATGCGGTTTCAATCCACTGTGAACGCTGCCATGTTTATTCAGTCTCATTAAAGTTTTAAAACTAAAACAATACATTTAAAAAATCGTATAAATTTCAAAATGACGTAAAAAATTGTAATTGTAATTGTACGTAAAATATTACTTACGCTTTTCCACAAGTTTCACAACTGTAGGGTCTAGCTGCGATATGTGTTAACATATGATTATCCAGGTTGCCCTTTTGGATAAAACTCTTTCCACATTGATCACATGTATAGTCTCTAATACCTGCGTAATTTAATTTTATATATTCAGATGTGTGTGAATGTACGTATGTATGTGTATGTAGAACGCTTTCTTTATATGTTTCTACTATGGTTAGTACCGAGTGGCGGATACAGGTCCTTTTAAATGCGGGTCGAGCCATTGCGAAAATCGTCTAAGCTACTGTAAAGTTTTGAAATATTGTTCTATGTGCCAAAATATCGACGAAACTAACTTATTTGTTTCGTAACATATAGCCACTTATTACTATTAAAGTGTAGCCCCGCCACTGGTTATTTATTGAAAGTAAAATACATTAAATGTCAAATAAAGTAATGAATAATCTATTCAAATACAAAATAGAGGCAGTAAGTGGATTCATAATCCTGATATTTGAAGAGATCGCACGATATTACAGAACACCTAAAGTATTCGGTCGTTTGTCTGTAATATTGTCAACCTATGCGTCCAGCTCGCCTTATAGGTAATATATGAGTTGTGAGCAGTGGTTTTTAATTAATATGGCCTTTTGGTGTTAACAATTTGAAATAATGTTATACACTCGTACCTCGCCTAGTGCACGGCATTAAATTCAGAAATCCCCGCCTAGTGCACCGGCTGAGAGGCCGGTCTATCCCCACCACGCGCAACGAGTTAGGATATTCATTATTTCCAAATAATGCAGAGATAAGAGTTTTTAATGTATGAGTCGGTTAAACATGGACGTAAAAAATAGTTCTATTAAAATATAAATTAATGGCCACGTTAAAAACAAGTAGAGTTCCCATCATAACTATTCGTAAAACACGAAAGAAATACTCATTGCGCGCGACACTACGGTCGGAATGGGGGAACTCGGAGGAGTGACGTGACGCCGGTGTACTAGGCGAGGCGTGTTCTAGGCGGGGGGTGCACTAGGCGAAGCACGAGTGTATATATATAAAAAGGCTTACAATTTTTTGTAGATTATATTGATTAAAAAAAAAATTAGTGCATATTTTAAAATTCAAAATTATAATATTTAATAATTTTTTTCGGGCTTTGGGTTAACAATATGACAAAATCTTGTAGACATAAGATATCTTAGAATTTTTAAGTGTTTTAATTATTTTTATAAGGGCAGTATTAAGGGGGGGGGCACAGTTTGGGTCCCTATAACTCGGGAAGTATACGGGCGATTGAATTTTAACTGTGAGCGGATTCAAATAGGGTACTAAATAATATGTGTAGCAAATTTGGTGTGAATCGCTCCGGTACCTTCAGAGGAGTAAAGGGTCTTACGAGCGAACGACTAACATCCAGTTATATATATTTTTGGATTCAGGGCGACATTTTTTGATCCGAGAATGCTACAGACACACGATCGAATGCTTTAGCTTCTTCGGTACTTCGTACCGCGATCTAAAAACGAACCTGTATGAATTCTTTTATGTGCCATTAAATTCGGTTTGGTACCAAATCGTTTGGGGCACTGATCACATTGGTATTTATTTTTAACTTCGATCGGTAAATGTGATCGCGCGTGAACATACAGTGCACTTTGCATTCGAAAACTCTTGCCACACGTCGTGCAAACATACGGACGCGCGTCGAAATGCGTCGCTCGATGCACTTCGAGTAATTTTCTATTCGCAAAAAATTTATTGCATGCATCACAGCTGAAACAAAAAAAAATATATATATATATATATAATCAATTCCGTTTAATCGGAACACAATTTAAAATTTTCAACTGAATATATAAAAGAAACATATATGAACTTACCAAAACCTTAAATGATATCGATGGCACCGGACGTGCGTAATGAATCCGTAATACTTGGTGTAAATTTTCGGACACTCAACACAAACGTATTTGGGCATTTGGTTGTGCACGGTTTGATGATGGTTCCTCAAATCCATCATCGTGTTAAGTCTTTCGTCACACTCCGTGCACATCCACGGATAAGACTCCCAACCTTCCAGTGAGCTGCGTAAAACTAAGCTGCCATCCTCGTTCTTGTCCGCTTCACTTGCACCGGATAACACGGATAAATTGTCGTCTTCACTTTCGGTCCCGTCTTCGGATTCGTTAATGGATTTCTTCCGGTTTTTTCGACCCTGCTTAAAAATGTGGATACAGAAATAGGTTTTCAGAACCGCTATACTTTCTTTATAAGAAAGTTACTATACAATTTCAAGTTTATATGTATGCATTAAATTAGTTTAAATCAATAAAAATCAAATGCTACAAATTATAAATTTATAGAAATACGAAAATAAACAAAACATAATAGAATTTTTAGTAAGAAAACAATCTATTTTTACACCCGGATTTTCTTTTAGCCAATTTAAAAATAAAGCTTTATTTTTAAAAAGAATTTGTTATCTATAATTTTATAAAAAATAATCTGCTAATTATAAAATAACTAAATTTGTAAATATACTCAATTTAATTAATTAACATATAATTAACACATAAAAAAAATATATATGAATTTATATTTTTATCGTAAATTCTAAGATTATTAAAAAACATAATCTGGAGTGGCCTATACTCGATTTTCTTCAACATTCATATAATAATGCATTAAAAAATGCAACAATCAGTAATTAATTTATAAATCAGCCAATTTTGTAAAATATTTGTATTAATAATTAATTTTTTTAAAAAACTGGAAGGGCCTATACTTTATTTTAACAACATATATATTTTTTAAATATATGAATCTATATTTTTACAGTAAATTTAAATTTTTTCAAGAAAACCTAATCTGGAGTGGCCCATACTCGATTTTCTTCAACATAAAATAATAAAATATTAAAAAAATGCATAAAACAATCAGTAACTAATTTATAAATCAGCCAATTTTGTAAAATACTTGTATTAATACAAATTTATTAAAAAAAAAAAAAAACTGGAGTGGCCTATACTCTATTTTCATTATCAAATTTTAGTTTTAAATATATAAATCTAAATTTTTACAGTAAAATTAAAAATTTCCAAAAAACATATCTGGAGTGGCCTATACTCGATTTTCTTCAACATAAAATAATAATATATTATAAATGCATAAAACAATCAATAATTAATTTATAAATCAGCCAATGTCGTAAAATATTTGTATTAACAAAAATTAATTTAAAAGAAAAACTGGGGTGGCCTATACTCTATTTTCATTAACAAATATTTTTTTTAAATATATAAATCAATATTTTCACAGTAAATAAATAAAAAATTTGGAGTGGCCTATACTCGATTTTCTTCAGCATTCAAATAATAATTTATTAAAAAAAAATTATAAAACAATCAGTAATTAATTTTGTAAAATATTTGTATTAACAAAAATTCATTTAATATAAAACTGGAGTGGCCTATACTCTATTTTCATCAACAAATATTCTTTTTAAATATATAAATCTATATTTTCACAGTACATTTTTAAATTTCCAGGGAAACATAATCTGGAGTAGCCTATACTTAATTTTTTCAACAAAAATAATAAAATATAATTTTTTAAATCTTGAAATATATTTTTATTTGTTAGCATAAAAACAAATCAGTAATTAATTTATAAAATAATCAATTTTGTAAAATATTTATACTAATAAAATTTGATTTTTCTTCAACAAAAATAATAAATGTAGGAAAAAATATGTGGAGTTCTTGCAAAATGCAGTCGTTTTTTAAAAATTAAATTATATTTAACCAGTCAATAAAATGTAATCTTAAAAAAAACTTGTGCATTTCCCAAGAACTCCAATTATCATTTCCTACATCAAAAAAATCCAGTCAAGAAAATACACCAATTCAAAAATATAAATTTAAAATATTTTTATTTGTTAGCATAAAATAATAAGTAATTAATTTATAAAATAACCAATTTTGTAAAATATTTGTACTAACAAAAACAATAAATGTGAGTGCCCAATACTTGATTTTTTAAACAAAAGATAATTTTAAAAAAATTCAAAAAAATTGCCTCTCCCGTATAGCAATGTATATTGCAACATTGCCGTGACCAGGATTCGAACCTGGGTTACCACGGCCACAACGTGGGGTCCTAACCACTAGACGATCACGGCTAAATCGAGGACTTATTCTCTTACAAGTGAAATTTAAAGAAATTCTACAACTTTCTAATTCACAAATCAAGTCAACCGAAACGGGTCAGTGGTCAGTTCTTACGCATACTAACATCATTTTATATTCGCTATAACGAACGTCGCAATTTATTAATACGAGATACATATAACGAACAGCGTTTTAAAACAGAACATTAAAAAAAAAGAAACACCTATTAAAAATATATATATATAGTTACTTTTGGTCGTCCAGGTTTCCGTTTTTCTAAATCGTCCTTATGTCGCACTGGCATTTTCTTTTTTCTCCGGGAAACACCAACTGATTCATCCACATCCGACGAAAAATCTTGTTCACGCGTCATTTTTCGTCCTATAAAATAATTATTACGTTAATAATCCACTGTATAAATAAACAAAATAGTTTATTTACTGTAACAAATTCTAATGTGACAAATTTAAATAATATATCGAATGATCGATTTTCAATTACTTATTTGGTAATTTCTGAATCAAACTTTAATCAATAATCGTCAGTATAAATATTCTGATTAAAATCGTAGCGCCGTGACGATAAAAATTGGAATCAGTGGAAATCCGATCTTATCTATTTTATATTTTCCGAATAAACAACTGTTTATTTATAAAGTAAAATAATTGTTATTATTCGTACGTAGATATTATTACATGTATTATATTTATATACAGTAAGTACATATTTGCGGTAATAAACGCAATGATATTTAATTTTTACAAATTTAAATTTATAATTCAACATCATAAATAAATACCTATTTACGTATAACTGCATTTTAAATAGAATTAAATCAAATTAAATTAACAAAAAAACAAGAATATCTTAACCGGAAATACTGGTTTATTCTAAATACTAATTCAATATCTCGTAAACAGCATGAGTTAGAGATACAAGATTTGGTACGCGTAAACCGCACCAACGCGTAGAGCTCGATTATAATTTTTTTTTTCGGGCTTTGAGTTAACAATATGAAAGAATCTTGTAGACATAAAATATCTTAGAATTTCTAGTAGATTTTTGAGTCTTTAAATTATTTTTATAAGGGCAGTATTAAGGGGGGCTTCAAATTTTGGGGCCCTATAACTCGGGAAGTATACGGGCGATTGGATTTAAATTACAATCGGATTCAAATGGGATTCTAAATAATATGTGTACCAAATTTGGTGTGAATCGCTCCGGTACCTTCAGAGGAGTAGAGGGCACAAATTATAATATTTAATATTATTTTACGGCCTTTGAGTGAACAATATGAAAAAATCTTGTAGACATAAAATATCTTAGAATTTTTAGTAGAATTTTTGAGTGTTTTAATTATTTTTATACGGGCAGTATTAAGGGGGGTTCCAAATTTTGGGGCCCTATAACTCGGGAAGTATACGGGCGATTGGATTTAAACTGCGAACGGATGCAAATAGGGTGCTAAATAATATGTGTACCAAATTTGGTGTGAATCGCTCCGGTATCTTCAGAGGTGAACTATGCCTGACAACATCCCGAACGTGAAATTTATATTATTCGTGTTATACACGAGAATTGTCTCGTATAAATGCTACCAAGTACATTAGACTCCCGTATAACACGAGTTCCTACAACTATATATATAACGCGATTCTCGTACAACGCGCAATATAAAGAAAAATGCGGGAATCCCCCGTTTACTTTAGTATATAAAATTAAATAACATAAAATTTATATTTTTCGTGTTATACGAGTAAATTAGACCGGGAAACAAAATAGACTCAAATAATTTCATTTGATTTAACATCGGTTATTACCAATAAATCGACTGATCCGTTTACATATTGAAAATAGCTACGCAAAACAAATGATTGTGTGCATTATTTATTTTAATTACTTTAAAACGGTTACATTAAATATGTATTCATATTGGAAATGTATCACTAAATTTTTGAATTATTCGCTTCTAATTAAATAAAAATAAAGAAATAATTTTGTATTGTTTGTTGTATAAATAAATGCATGATTCTAGTATCTCAATTTTAATATGTCAAATATTTAAGTACTTAACAGTGTTAGAAAATGTTTTGTCCTTTCCGATAAACCGAACTACGTTCATAAACAAAACAGATACACAATAGTCTTGAAAAAAGACTGATTTTCAATAATATAGCGTATTTAAAGTTTGAAGTGTATAAAGAAATGTCAAATGACAGATCAGAAAACAAAACAGTAATGGCGTATATACATGTGTGCCAACATCTAATAATAAAATAACCCTATTATCTACAAAAAAAAAAAAAAAAACTCCGAAACTAGATTAAAAAAATCTAGAAATTTGCATAAAAACAATTAATAACGACATTTGTCTCATTTTACTTGAGTTAATCACTTTAAAATTCATTGTAAATAAGATATATATGTTCTAAAAATTACTTGTTCGTGTCGTGGACTCGAGAATGCACTCGACGAATTCAACGGGCGGCGAATTATTATCGTGTTTTTCGACTTTAATTAGTGGCGCTAGCGGTTGGTCACTGTCATAATCGCAGTCGGCGATAGCGGACGAATCGTCGTCAGCGTCCGATAGAACCGATAACCGTAATGTTTCCTGGGCTAATTGCACTTTTTCGTTGAACTCCCAAGTAACATTCACCTTTTCACAACACTTAAAGCACACACTTTTCGGCAGTTTGTCCGATGGTAATATTTTTATTTCGAAAAATCGCGAGATTTTCACATCCAACTTCTGTTTTGCCCAATATTCGTCTTTAATATTCAAAAGATCAACAGTGGGTTTTGTCTCAGCGCACAAACGACACAATGCGTCCTCGCCCATTCCTCTCCGCTCACGTGATTCGGAACAATAACAGATTTTACAATGTAAAATGCTCTATAATTCACCGTAGTTTACTTTAATTATTTTAGCACACTTTAAAATCAAATGATTTTTCCAAGCTCAAAGCCATCTTCAAGCCGATGCTTGGAAATGGCGGCGTATATTTGTTATTTATTTCGTAAATAATTCACAAATTTCACTGTTTTTAACCAACACTTCAAATATTTTACACAATTTTATGATAATACATGCATTTATAATACTTATATACAATTTAATTGCGTTTTTATAAATATATTTACAGTTTCAACGTTACGACATTGGCAACACTTATAACAACTGTCATCTGTCAAAAGCATAATTTTTTTTAAATTTAAATTCGCATTTATTATTAATAAACTGCAAATTATTTTATTTTACATATATATATATACATATATTTGTTCAATCCCTTAATTAATAATAATTGACAATTCTGTTTTTATATCGTTGGTAACACTGATACCATTATCCCTATAAATAGTGTACGGGCTCAACTTTCAAAACCACAGCCTTAATTTATATTTAACGCTGCGGTTTCAAATCTGGGCGGGAAACACCGCATTCTGTATTTAAATACACAGGCAATATTTAAACATATAAGATATTCATAATGAAAAGGTGTTAAATACTAACTAAATCTTACTATATATCCCATAAAATTATTAGGGCATTGTAAATTGGAGCCATTGTATTAAACTCTAGACTCTAGTTTATCATGCCGAAAAAAGATCCGGATGTGCAAGTTTACTCTATGCATTTCTTATCCTTTCTCGTTCACTAGAACGGCTGAACTTATGGCAAAAATAGGTTCATAATGAAAAATTGCGCAATACTTTTGTTTGAAAAGTTCAAACAAGTTTAGGTGCAACGCACCTATGCGTTCAGCTCCCCTTATAACTAAAATATGCAATGCGTGAAGCGGCTTTTTAGTTAGCGATTTGAAAAAATGTATAGATATAAAAAGTCTTATAATTTCTTGTTGATTATTTTAATATAATAATAAAAAAATTGTGCATATTTAAATATTCAAAATTATAATTATTAATCTTTTTTTATGGCTTTTGGGTTAACAATATGAAAAAATCTTGTAGATATTAAGTTACTTAGAATTACTAGTGGCATTTTTGGGTGTTTTAATTATTTTTATAAGGGCAGTATTAAGGGCAGTATAAGTCGGGAAGTATACGGGTGATTGAATTTAAACGGCGAGAGGATTTCAATGAGATGTTAAATAATTTGTGTAGCGAATTTGGTGTAAATTGCTCCGGTACCTTCAAAGGAATAGAGGGCACATATTTAGTCTTACGGGCGACAACTAACATCCAAGTATATGAGTTATATATGTATATATATTTGGATAAAGGGCACTTTTTGTTAAGGCAATTTATTAACCGTGAATGCTACAGACACACGACTTATTGCTTTAGCTCTTTTGTACTTCGTACGGCGAGCTAAATATATATATATATATATATATATATATATATATATATATATATATATATATATATATATATATATATATATATATATATTTACCCATATAGCACAGAATGCCTAAAGACGTAATAAAGACGTCTAATAGATGACATCTTAAAATATGTCGTCTATTGGACGTAGGTATATATATATATATATATATATATCAATTATGACTTAATTTCATAAATAATGCCTTGTAAAATTTTAAACGTTGAGTTTCGGAGTTAAAAGTAAAAACCTACAACATATTTATTTTTGGGGCACGGTGCAACCCAACTAAATGACTGACTTATGTAAAAGTATTAAAATACAACACGGTGCACGACGAACATAATATAATGGGACAGTTGTTACCCGAAACAGCTGTAGGAGGATTGGAAGGTCGTGCCCGTACTTATTATTTTTAAGATAAGAATGCATAACACTGGATCAAAATCCCACTAGCAAAATGTTATTAAATAAAACTATCACGTTGTACTTTGATAGTTAGAAAGACGTGATTTTGAATTTACGGGTTGCTTAGAATATAATTATTTTAGATAATAGACTATTATAAAGGTTAATGCTCGAAAAATTTCGATTTAATACAAATAATCTACTGGGATTTTGGTCGCGTGGCATTAATTGACAAATTATTGTTGTTTGTTTAAATGAATAAAAATTGATAGTAAAAGCTTATGGGTCATTATATAATTTATAAATAAATAAATATAAATACAAGTCAGCAACGCGCATATCTGCAACGCAGGCCGCAGATAACCATCAAATCGTTGACCAATGAAATGGGACCACGCTTTGACATTGCGTGGTGTTTCGTGGTTTGCAAATGCAAAAGTGTCAGTCAAAACGTAGAATGTTTGTAGAAGTGTAGTTTATTTTGCGGAGTGAAATGAGTGAATTTAATATGGCATTTAATAACGTGGATTATTTTTACAAAAGTTTTTTAATGAATGTATCACCAATTGTTTATTTATTAGTGTTAGAATTACTGTTTAACGGTACGCAAAATATAACCTATAACCATTTAACGACAATCACGGATTAATTGAATGTTTTTTTTTAACAGTTTGCAAATCGGCAAGTCCATCAGAAATTAATAAACATTTAGAATTAGGACGAGAATTTCTAGCGAAAAAGCAATTCGCTGATGCGCTGAATCATTATCATGCAGCTGTTGGTTCGTACTCAAACTTTTATTATAGAGGAATAGAAAGAATGTAGTAGTAGTAGTAGTAGTAGTATTTTTTTTTGAATATATAGGATATAAATGCAGTAAATATTGTTTCATATTTATATTCACTTATGGGGTTAAAATATTCATAATTTAAAATATAAAAATTTACATTTATTAATAATTCTTTAGTTTATTTTGTTGAAAATTTAATAAAACAACGTTGCATAAACAACTATTACGCAATTGCCAACATAACAACATAAAACAACGGTTGCAATGCTGCCAACTACATAACTCTCCCGTATAACACGAATTCCTACAACTATTTATTTAAAAGTGGGGGAATCCCCCGTTTACTTTAGTATATAAAATTGAATATGGCCAAAGTCATCCCGAACATGAAATTTATATTATCCGTGTTATACGAGAATTTCCAACAACTATTTATATAACGCGATTCTCGTACAATGCGCAATATAAAGAAAAATGGGGGGAATCCCCCGTTTACTTTAGTATATAAAATTGAATACGGCCAAAGTCATCCCAAACATGAAATTTATATTATCCGTACAGTAGACTCCCGTATAACGCGGTTAATACGTTACGCATTGTATGAAATCGCGTTATAGAATATCGTGTTATACGAGAAAATTCTCGTATAACACGATTTCCTATTTACAGTAAGACTCCCGTATAACGCGGTTAATACCGTTACGCGTTGTATGAAATCGCGTTATAGGAAATCGTGTTATACGAGAATTTGCTCATATAACACGGTTTTATACAACGCGTAACGTATTAACCGCGTTATACGAGAGTCTACTGTACTTGGCTTTCACAGCAAGCATTAAAATTAACAAAAACTGGAGTGGCCTTCACTCGACAATCTTTTTACTTTCATTTACGAAGTAATAAGTAAGTATAAGGATCACCAATACAATCGAACTCGAGATTTCAACGGATATACACGTTTTGAGCTTCCCTGAATTGAATGTGACTATTTTCACATTTATTTTGCATCACTTTGGAATTAGGTGTGAAAATTTTTGGAATTAACTGGAATTGATTGGAATTTATTAGAATTCAGTAGAATTTATTGGAATTTACAGAATGAATTGGAATTTAATGGAATTGAAATGTATGTGTACGCATTTTCGAAAGTGACGCACCCCTCGGTCGTGAGTTCAAAACCCGTCTATGCCAATTTGCCTTAAAAAATAAAAATAAAGCGTTCTACACATACAAACAAACATAAACAAATATATTTTATATGTACGTTTCCCAAGTTACAATACATATTGATTTTGTTTCATAGTTATCGTAGGGTGAATTTAAAATAAAATAAGTAGATAATGAAAGTACAAAAAGTTGAGTGAAAGCCACTTCAGTTTTTTTTCTGTCGACGTCTAGGAAAATTATTATTGCGTAATAAACCTTATGTTGTATAAGTTGAAACACGGATATACTAAAAAAATAGGAATAAAAATAATCTAACTTTCTATTCCTCATAATTTTAATATTCTAATTATATATATATATATTTATTTCTGAATATTTTTGTTACAGAGGGCGATCCAAATAATTATTTGACATTATTCAAACGTGGAACTGTATATTTGGCGCTGGGCAAAGCGAAAAATGCGTTGAGTGATTTAGACAAAGTTTTGGAATTAAAACCAGACTTTGCAGCGGCTAGATTAAGGCGCGGTAGTGTGCACCTTAAACAGGCCGATTTTGATTTAGCACAATTGGATTTTTATAATATTGTAAGTTTATTTGGAATTTTTAGAATTAAATGTTTACCTTTAATTATGATTCAAATTAAATATGCACCTGTTGCTACATATTTTAATATATATATATATATATATATATATTTTTTTTTTAATCAGATAAATAGTATTTATTTTAGCTAGAATTTATTTGCTTAGATAATTACTAATTCATGAAATTTATACGATAACGCCTACAAAATATTGCATAACAATCGAAGATAAAATGCGTCATTTTGTTTTATTTTATTGTTTTCTTGTATTGAAATTTTAATATTACTGGAAATATTTAATGATTCCATATTTAAAATATTACACCACCCGAATTAATCAGAGAAAATTTTCATTTAATTTTGCTAATTAAGTTAAATTAAATTAAAATTGGGATTTTATTTTCTTCTAGAAAATTACAAACATAAGTACAGGTACCTATGCCTTCAGATCGGCTTATATGAAATGATGCTTTTGCCTTTGGGTTTACAATCGGAAATAATGTCATTAAAATAAAATTACCTACAATACATAAGTACAGGCACCTATGCCTTCAGTTAGGCTTATATGAAATGATGCTTTCGCGTATATTTTAAATTTAAATACTAATTATTTTTAATTATTTTGGCCTTTGGGTTTACAATCGGAAAAAATCCGAGAATATTAAAGACACACGACCGAATACTTAAGCTCTTCGTATCTCATTTTCAGTTTCATTTTATAACAAAACTAAAAAAAAATTATAAAATTCTTGAAAAACTGGATTTGTTTGACACGGTTCATTATTTATTACGAAATTTACTAAATAATTTAAAATATAAAAATAAAATTGAAACGTTGCATACATAAAAAAATGTTACTAAATTTTTAACAAAAGAAAGTAAAACATGTTCTAGTTTTTTGTAAATAATTCACTAAATGTGCGCAACAAAATGCGCAGATTGTAAAAATTGAACAATGACACAGATGCGCATGCGCAAATAGTGAATTTTACAATAAATATTGCATTTAAAATAATTTAATGATAAAAAGTTATGCGATTGTTTTAACTAAAATTTGTACTAAATTATTTTATAAATTTCGTAATAACGCCTTTAAAAACAATATAAAATTATAGCTTACAATGGACCCTTACAACCACGAAGCCACAGAACTAATCCAACGGATAGAACCGACCCGGGAAAATTACGCATTCGCCAAAACCTATTTCGCACACGCCGAATATTCCACCGCAATCCAGCTCCTAAGTCAAGTGATAGAAGCGTCCCCGTGGGCGCCAGAAATCCGCCAACTTCGCGCAGACTGCCACATGAAAAACGGCGACCTAATCGCAGCAGTATCCGACATCCGGTCAGCGACTCGCCTTCAATCCGACAACACGGAAGGTTACTTCAAACTATCAAACCTCTTATACGAATTAGGGCAAGCGAGTGAATCCCTAAAAGAAATCCGGGAGTGTCTAAAATTAGACCCGGAGCATAAGGATTGTTTTCCATTTTACAAGAAAGTGAAGAAAGTTGATAAATTGTTGCATGACGCTGAGACAGCAATTGAGCAAAATGCGTTTGAGGATTGTATTGCGTCGGCGGAGAAGGTGTTAAAGATTGAAAATGATGTACAGATGATTGTGTTGAATGCGAAGCAATATTTGTGTACGTGTTATGTTAAGGATGAGCAGTCGACGCATGCGATCGGTGCGTGTAAGGAGGCGCTGGAGATAGCGCAGGAGCCGTCGATTTATTGCGATCGAGCGGAGGCGTTTATTCAGACTGAAATGTATGAGGATGCGATTAGGGATTATAAGGCGGCGTTGGAGATAGATGAGACGTTGCAGAGGGCTAAAGAAGGAATGCAGCGCGCGCAGAAATTACAACATCAAGCCGAGAAACGGGATTATTATAAAATATTAGGTGAGATTTAAATGTTTTTCGAAGTTGATGGTTAGATTAGATTAGATTAGGTTAGAAATATGTTCGGGCATATTTTTTTTCAAGCGACTGTTTAGCTTATAGGCCATTAATAAATCCGTTTTAGGCGATATTACGCATTTTGGGCCGTATTTGTTTCGGCATATTTTACCTGTAAGTGCATATTTTTGCAAATTTAAGTTAAAATGGCAAGTTTCTTAATATTTGCATATTTTTAAGTGCATATATTGCAATGATACTTAGTTAAAAGTATTAATATTAACTATACTCGAACTTTTAATAACTTATTTGACGATAGATGTTTGCAAAAAGGATAACCTATTTTCGAAAATAGTATTTTTTAATTTTCTCCTGCATCACTTTATACAAATATCTGGAGTGGCCTGCACTCAACTTTCTTTTACGCAGTTTTCACTGATTATTAAATATAAAATTAGCAAATAATAATCCAACAGAAACAATATGAAAAGCAAATAAATGAATGGGTGGAAAATTATACCAATACCAATTTTTAATAATTTTGAAGTACTAGCTATCAAAACTAACCAATACTCTACAGAAATATTCTGAAATGTCATTTATCTAATTGAGTCTATTTTGTTTTCTTGTCAAACAGGCAGATGATCCGATTTTATAAGCTACATGCGAATCCATGGCAACGTAAACAACATATTTATAATGTTTCGTAGCATTTTTCTCGCAACTGGTACATTTTTTGAAGAAATGTTTCAAATAAAAGTTGTGCGAAATATTAATCTCTTTCATTATGAACATAACTATATTTGTCGTAAGTGTAGCCGTTCTAGTGATATTGGAGATAGAACAAAAATGCATATAGTAAACATGCATTTCCGGTTTGAAAATTGTTTTCAAAAATAGGAGGTGCACATCTAGGGCATATACAATTCTTAAGTTTGAAGTTTCATAATTTTTTGTTCGACAGTTTTGGCCCTAGAGCGTTTACACACACAGACAGACAGACGTTATTCCGAAAATAGTCACATTCGATTCAGGGAAGGTCAAAACATGTATATCCGTTGAAATCTCGAGTTCGACATTTTTCATGATTATAATACTTACTTATTACTCTGTAAAAGAAAGTAAGAATTACTGCATTTTTTACCGTCCCTGAATCGAATGTGACTATTTTCGGAATGACGTCTGTCTGTGTGTCTGTGAACGCTCTAGGGCCAAAACAGTCGAACGAAAAATTATGAAATTTCAATCTTAAGACTTGTATATGCCCTAGATGTGCACCTCCTATTTTTGGAAAGAATATTCAAACCGGTAGTGCATATTTACTCCTATACATTATTTGTTCTATCTTCAATATTACTAAAACGGCTAGACTTACGGCAAATATAGTTATGTTCATAATGAAAGATATGAATATTTCGCACAACTTTTGTTTGAAACATTTCTTCAAAAAATGTACCAGTTGCGAGAAAAATGCTACGAAACATTATAAATATGTTGTTTACGTTGCCATGGATGCGCATGTAGCGTAATAAAATCGGATCATCTGCTATTTTGCCAGGAAAACAAAATAGACTCTATTAGATAAATGACATTTCAGGATATTTCTGTAGAGTATTGGTTAGCTTGATAGCTGGTTTTGGTTATATATATATATATATATATATATATATATATATATATCTAGTGAAAACTGCGTAAAAGATAGTCATTTCATATATTTTACCCTTAAATTCACCAAATTTGCAGTTTTAAACCTTCTTTAAGAAACATTGTATCCCTCTGAAAACTAGAGGATAACGTGAATTTGGGTTCCAGGTGTAAAGCGATCAGCGACGAAGAAAGAAATCCACAAAGCGTATAGAAAAGCGGCCCAGAAATGGCACCCAGACAATTTCCACGGCGACGAGAAGAAGTTGGCGGAGAAGAAGTTCATCGACATAGCCGCCGCGAAGGAGGTGCTCACCGACGAGGAGAAAAGACAACAATTCGACCAAGGCGACGACCCGCTGGACCCGGAGCAGGGTAACCGGGGAGGTGGCGCACATCATTTCCAGCACTTCCAGTACGGGTCGCCGTTCCAGTTTAAATTCCATTTCAACTGAAATGTGATACAATGAACACTCTAGACTCTTTTTACTACAATAGCACAGATTTATCAAATGAACTGTGATTTATAACGAAAGCAAATGGAAAGAACTACACACACTAACTAGGACGGACAGTGAACCAAATTTTATTGTACAGTTTACCTCGATTTTTACCATTCGTATCGGAAAATGAACTTCTGTCTTTTAATTGTGTGCGTGAGTGTATGATAAGTATGTATATAATTTAATCTTGTTGAAATAAAAATTATTTAACAATGTGTGTGTGTGTGTTATTGTTTTATGTTTGTATTAACAGTACGCCGCCCTGGTGGTGAAGTTAGAAACTAATATTGTATTGTATGTTACAACCATTGTTGCGTGTGCGAAGGATTAATGATACGCCGCCCTGGTGTCAAATTTGTGAACTAATATCCTACTTTATTGTTTTATTTATTTTTTGTAGATGTTTGTTTTGTCAACTTGAATTCTAAAAAAATACTTTTGTTACGTGTACGAAGGATTAACGATACGCCGCCCTGGTGTCAAATTTGTGAACTAATATCCTACTTTATTGTTTTATTTATTTTTTGTCTTACATATTAGTAGTAGTTTATTTTTTGTAGATTTTAAATTCTAAACAAATACTTTTGTTACGTGCCCGAAGGATTAACGATACGCCGCCCTGGTGTCAAATTTGTGAACTAATGTCCTACTTTATTGTTTTTTTATTTTTTGTCTTACATATGTAGTGGTTTATATTTTGTAGATGTTTGTTTTGTCTCACAATACACAACTTAAATTCTAAAAAAATACTTAAATATTTTACCCAATATTTAAGTATTATGATACAGTTTCGTTACTAACGAAATTATAATCGCAAGTTACTGTCAAATACCACCTTAATTTATTTTAATATGTTTAGATATTAAAAGGTAAGAATAAATTTATTATAAGTTCATTATTACACGTATAGAACACAGGATGTTGAACGAGAATTATTTTTACTTATTACTTTCTTATAGGCTATGTATAAATTTACGGTAATTTGATTGTGTTCACAAAAATAAACGAAAATTTTGACTATTTTTTCAATGCCGTCTGTGTGTGAACGCTCTACAACCAATGCCGTTGAACATAAAAATAAAATGTTTTAAATTTGAGATTTGTATATATCCTATTTTTGAAAAAAAAAAAATTTTAACCAGAAATGCTAGTTTATTTGTATCATTTTTTGACATATCTCGAAAACGGCACGAATTAGAGAAATAATGCATCTTATAAAAATTAAAGATATTAAAATTTCTAGCAATTTATGTGTGGAAAGTTTTTTGATAAAATGTACCATTTACAAAACCAGGGCTTCGAACCGGAACTAAACCGAAAACCGGAAAAAACCGTTATTTTGTCGGAACGAAAACCGGAGCTGCACCGAAATTAATTTTAGTTAGGAACATGTTAAAAAATAGTTATTTTCTTTATTTTTTAATTAAACTCTCGGAGTTGAAACGAAAATCGGTAAAAACCGTTATTTTTCCGGATCCGAACTGATATATATATATATATATATATTTTAATTGAACCGAAACGAAAAAAATTACGATTTGAAGTCCTGTTAAAAACAATAAAGATATGCATGTCCAGTTAAGTCGAGTGAAGACCACACTAGATTTTTGTCGAATTCTATTTATACCTTCTGAAGGCGTGTTCAGAGCGAACCAAATAGTAATTAAGATTAGAAAATTACAAATAATAATGTAGTTTGTATTATAACAAGCAATGCTAACATTCCAAGCAACAAAATTAACACAATGTATGATAAATTTTGTTGCTGTGAACGTTAACTTTGTATGTCATATAACAAACTGGAATTATTACTTATAATTTTTAAGCTTAATTACTGATTGTTTCGCTGTGAACAATTCTCAAGAAGGAACATAATTCGAAATAAATATACAGTTTAAATTTCGCGGTGAAATTAGTGTTGCCAATTGCTTATGAATAAGTTTCCCTTAAAACGAATTGAAAAAGCCTGTTTTACAATATTTTTTTGTGAATAATGGGAATTTGTTTATAAAACAATATATATATTTACAGTTTTCTTACTAATTTATTTCAAATTGTACATTTTAATAGTTGGCAACACTATCCTATTTAATCTAGGGATATTTCCCAACTAGGTAACAAGGTTTGCTACCATGTATTTTGAACTAACATTGCCGTGAAGTGCGCAACAGTTCTTTCAGATTGTAAATACGATCGGTATGTATCAACTTGTGTATTCTTGAATTTCACCAATTTTTATTTAATAATCCATCAACTATATCATAAAACTATTATAATAAATGAAAAGTTTGTAGTCTAAACTAGTATTAAATATATAAATATGTGCATTAGCATTGATATAATTGGGGATGATGATAGGAATAATGTGACGTGAACTAACCAACATGTGATGATGTGTGTTTCTAGCGATGGCCGACCCCGCAAAACCGAAAGGCGAGAAAAAGGTTAAGGTAGCCGCACCAGCCGGCGAGCAAAAGCCCAAGTTGAAGCGTCGCCCCCTGAAACGACACGGACGTTTATATGCCAAGGCGATTTTCACCGGGTACAGACGCGGCCTGCGCAATCAACACGAAAACATTGCACTGTTGAAAGTCGAGGGATGTTCCCTTAAGGACGACAGTTGGTTCTACGTTGGTAAGAAGTGCGTGTTTGTGTACAAAGCGAAAAACAAGACGTGCATTCCTGGCAAGCCAAAAAGCAAGAAGTCCAAAGTTAGGGCGATCTGGGGCAAAGTCACCCGGCCCCATGGCTGCACAGGCGCCGTGCGCGCCAAGTTCAAGAGGAATCTGCCCGCTAAAGCTATGGGACACCGTATTCGTATTGTAAGTATTTCAAATTATACCGTAAACCTAAACAAAGTAGGCTGTGATTTAGTTTTTTTTAAACCGTTAGTTTTAACGAGTAAAGTTTCCATGGATTTTATCAACGTTAATTGTTTATTTTCTGTCGATTGTTAATATTTCGAGAATTAGATGTTTATTTTTGAATACTTACTATGCACACAGGGTATTATGTACCCCAGCAACTTTGAACGTGTCTCACAGACGCACTATTGGCTATTTTGATTCAAAAAAAAATTCTAGGTACTCTTTAAAGCTTACTTAAGCAACTCCAATTATTATTTTAAGCTTTTTTCAAACTGAATATGCACGAGAATTGTTTTTTTAAACTATAATATTCATAAAAACTACAATTTTTAATATTTTTTAAAAATTCTTGCGGCATTGCATTCCTAAAATACTAAATACATTAATTGGGGTGTTTTTTTTTTTACAGTTAAAATAATAAAATTTCTTTATAAAAAATATACCATATTGATTTTTTATGGTTCAAAATTATATAAAGCGTAATAAATCAGCAATTAATAGATATTACCGTTTATAGAGAACGAAATATAATCTCTGTCGATTTTTAATATTTCGAAAATTAAGTGATTCGTATTTTATTTGTTTATTAATTTTTCGCGAGCAGAAATAAGCAGTTAGTCAATCAGATTATAATCTGGTCCTTTTTTAGCTCGTCGTACGTAGTACCGAAGAGGCTTAAGCATTCGGTCGTGTGTCTGTAGCATTCTCGGATTAAAAAAATTTCATTAAGAAAAAGTGTTCGTCTCGTGTCGCCCTGAATCCAAAAATGTATATAACTTATATACTTGGATGTTAGTCGTCGCTCGTAAGACCAAATTTGTGCTCTCTACTCCTGTGAAGGTACCGGAGCGATTCATACCAAATTTGGTACACATATTATTTAGCACCCTATTTGAATCCGCGCACAGTTTAAATCCAATCGCCCGTATACTTCTCGAGTTATAAGGCCCCAAAATTTGGAGCCCCCCTTAATACTGCCCTTATAAAAATAATTAAAACATTTAAAAATTTTACTAAAAATTCTAAGATATTTTATGTCTACAGTAATTTTTCATATTGTTAACTCAAAGCCCGAAAAAAATTATTAAATATTATAATTTTGAATCTACAAAAAATTGTGCAACTTTTTATATCTATGACATTGTTTCAAATTGTTAACCAAAAGGCCATAATAATTAAAAAGCACTGCTCGCAACGCATATTGTACCAAATCTTGTCTTCATTATAAGTGTAACAGTCAATGCAGAAGAAACTAACGAAGTTTATAGACGATTTTGATTAAAATCGCAGCTCCGTAATAGTAACAATTGGAAAATTCGATTCTGATCATGTGTATTATACATTTTAAAAATGTCTGTTCCGCCACAATTCAAAAAAGTGCATTATGTTGTGTACCGGAATGTGTTTTAAACTTATTTGCACGTTTATAATTACACAATACACACCTGCGTCAAATATAACCCACATACTTCAGCTGCCATACAGTGGCCATGTTCGCGCAGATTCTACGACCTAATTATATTAAAAATATCTATTTAAATAATCGTCAGGTCTTAAAAACATTAACAATGTAGTTGTTAGTTATTGAAATATAAGTTTATATAATTTTGGTTTATTGCAATTGAATATAACATTAGTTTAGTGCCAGTTTAAGAAAGTAAAATATAATTAATGGTTTTAAATGGCAATATTCACACTTTTCTATTATGCCTATAAAATATTTTATTGATGCGTCAACTTTACTGAGAAAAATTAATGAAAATATTGCATTTCTAATAAAGAATTCGTAATTTTATAATTTTGAAACTAATAATTGTGTATTTTCTATTTTACAGATGATGTTCCCATCCAGAATATAAATACTATTTCCTGTAATATAATTTAAAAACAATTCAATAAAATTTATTGATTTCTACACTGTTACTTTTTATTTTTTGTATAACAATAAATAATTTAAGAAAGTTTGACTTGTTCTTACGTGGGATATTCAACAGTAACTTGATGCGGCCAAATCACTAGGTTAATTCGTAGGCACCATGTGCCCATATCTTATACAAAATACTGTCCACTCCCCACCAATCCATCTTTATATTCGAGGCACTATGCAAATCTTACGAACTAACAAACAACCCATGAAATAAATGCATACATTTGAATAGATTCTAATAACCTCATTCAAAATAATTATTTAATGTTTACACGTTTGATTGGTTTTTGTTTTAAATAAATAACTAGTGGCAGGGCTAGACTATTTTTAAAAATGATTCAAACGTTCGCGGTGTTTTAGAGCATAGTACAATATTTCACTGCAAGTAACCATGAATAGAATTATAAATAAATCGTTCCGGACACATACACATTTACACACATACGCCTATATAATTTAAGTATTAGGAAAAAGAAAACTTATATTTTCAACAAATTTCACTATATGAGCTTTTAAAGGCGTTTCTTAATTCTTCTTTGCTTTGTTTTGTTATTTTTACATAAATATTCCATCGTGTGATAAGATGAATTATAGTTGGGTTTTTTATTGATTTTAAAAACAAAACGCTCTTATTTTTATGTCTTGTCAGTTGAAAATATATTTATGGAAAAGTTAATGCTGTCAATACTTTGACATATATCAAAAATAATAAATTTAATGCTGTCAAAATATTGATTAATATTCAATATAAAGATACTTAGAAATTTAAAAATGATGGAATTTTATTTAAGATCCGGGGAAGTAGGAAAATTAATACGTGTAAAAAAATATCGACCTCATTTTTTAGCACGTACGATACTACAAGGAAGCTATAGGGTTTGATCGTGTGTCTGTAACATGCTTGGGTCCAAAAGATTCCAAAAATATATATATATAACTCGTTCTTGGATATATATCGGACGTTCCGTCGATCGTAAGAGTTTGTGACCCGATCTGTGAAGGTATCGGGTCAATTTTTACGAAATATACGTCTGGAGTTATAGGGCCCCTAAATTTAGAGCTCCCCTTAATACTAATATTTTATGTCTACAGAGTTTCTTCAAATTGTGAGTTTAAAGTCTATAAAATGATAGAGGAGTGGCCTGCACTCGACTTTCCCAACCAATACTTGGAAATTGTACCATTTAGCTTCTTATTTTATTACGTTAACAAATTCTGTTTCTTTAATATAAAATATAGATTGTTTTATTAATATATCCAATTATAATTAATACAATATTTTCAATTACTGATTTATTATTTATTATTTTTTTAATTATTTGAGTCAATTTTGTTTCCCTGTTAAAATGCTGTAAGGCATAGTTCATACGATGTATTAAATATAATTCTCATGTATGCGTATCTATGCAAAACATAAATAAGAACATTTTCAAGATTTTCCGTAGCACTTTTCTCGTAACTGGTACATTTTTTGAAGAAACTTTTCAAATAAAAGTTGTGCGAAATATTAATATCTTTCATTATGTACATAACTATTTTTGCCATAAGTGCAGCCGTTCTAGTGAAATTGGAGAAAAGACAAAAATGCATAGAGTAAACATGCACTTCCGGTTTGAATACTCTTCAAAAATAGGCGGTGCACCTTTAGATCATATACAAGTGTTGAGTTTAAAGGTTCACAATTTTATTTTCGACAGTTTTGGCTTTAGAGCGTTCACAGACAAATATATATATATATATATATATATATATATATATATATATATAAATTCGTATAAGTAATTATAAATACTATTAAAATTGGAACATTATTACCGGTAAACTGAAAATAAATAACTTAATTTAATTATATTTGTTTATGCATATATCGTTAAAATTGATTGGAAAATTACACAAATATATAAATACAAGATACTAATCAAGTTTTACCTAAGTTATACATTAATTATGGAAAATAATTAAGAGATTTCTTATCATATCAAAATTAGTTGGAAACAATCTACATTTTTTAATCCAGTTCATTTATTTAAACAATACTAATCTTGGTTCGATATGGGATTAGTTTTGCAAAAAATATCGAAATGTTTATCAATAATTTGGCGTAAAATTGATAAAAAGTTTTTTTTTAATTTAATATTTGACGTATTAATTTATTCTAAATTGTAATTGTGTGAGTTTGCTAATTACGAATGCGTTTTATCTAAGTATAATAAATTAGAGTAAATCTAAATAAATAAATATATTAAAACAAATGATAATATTTGTATAACATTCCGCATTTAAAATTTACATAACATTTTAGAAACAAAACACCAGGCATTTGTCAAAGAGATAACAAATCTGTAGTTATATTTTTAATTTTTTTGGAATGTTGGAAAATATTTATTTAATATTTAAATAATAATTTCATAATTTGTATTTTTATAATGTTGAAATAAGCAAAGATAAAAGCAGCTATTTTTGGAATATCTCGGAAACGGCATGAGTTAGAGAAAAAGTGATTCTTATAAAAGTGAAGACATTAAAATTTCTAGCAACTTTTGTTTAAGAATATTTTTCGAAAGATTTACCATTTTCTGATAAATTGCTTTTGAAAATAATAATATACGGGTGTACATATCCTATTTTTTAAATATCGCGAAAACGGCATGAGTTAGAAAAAAAATGATTATTATAAAAGTAGAAGACATTAAAATTTCTAGTAACTTTTGTTTAAGAATATTTTTCGTGAAATTTACTATTTACTGATAAATTGATTTTGAAAATAATATTAAACGGGTGTTCATATCCTATTTTTGAAATATCTCGAAAACGGCATAAGTTAGAGAAAAAGTAATTCTTATAAAAGTAGAAGACATTAAAATTTTAAGCAACTTTTGTATAAGAATATTTTTCGAGAAATTTACTATTTACTGATAAATTACTTTTGAAAATAATATTAAACAGGTGTTCATATCCTATTTTTGAAATATCTCGGAAACGGCATGAGTTAGAGAAAAAGTGATTCTTATAAAAGTGGAAGACATTAAAATTTCTAGCAACTTTTGTTTAAGCATATTTTTCGCGAAATTTACCAATTACTGATAAATTACTTTTGAAAATAATATTAAACGGGTGTTCATATCCTATTTTGAAAATATGTCGGAAACGGCACTAGTTAGAGAAAAAGTGATTCTTATAAAAGCGAAGACATTATAATTTCTAGCAACTTTTGTTTAATAATATTTTTCGAGAAATTTACCATTTACTGATAAATTACTTTTGAAAATAATATTAAACGGGTGTTCATATCCTATTTTAGAAATATCTCGGAAACGGCACGAGTTACAGAAAAAGTAATTCTTATAAAAGTGGAAGACATTAAAATTTCTAGCAACTTTTGTTTAAGCATATTTTTCACGAAATTTACCAATTACTGATAAATTACTTTTGAAAATAATATTAAACGGGTGTTCATATCCTATTTTGAAAATATCTCGGAAACGGCACGAGTTACAAAAAAAGGGATTCTTATAAAAGTGAAGACATTAAAATTTCTAGCAACTTTTGTTTAAAAATATTTTTCGAGAAATAAACCATTTACTGATAAATTGCTTTTGAAAATAATATTACACGGGTGTTCATATCCTATTTTGGAAATATCTCGAAAACGGCACAAGTTACAAAAAAAGTTATTCTTATAAAAGTGAAGCCATTAAAATTACTAGCAACTTTGGTTTAAGCATATTTTTCGAGAAATTGACCATTTACTGAGAAATGGCTAATGAAAATAATTATATTACAATTACGTTTCCCCAGTTACTATTTATTTGGTTTCACGGCAATAGAACAGTCGAGTGAAGACCACACTAGTGTACGGGCACTGAGTGTCTATAGGGTTAACTGTAAATAAAAAAACATAATCCAGATCCGAAAGTAGTGTTTGTTTCCAATGAAAACAACGTAATCCCCTAAATGTTTGACTAGTACGGACAGGAGTGGACAGGAGCAAGCCGCGAGATCTCTGGCAAATCAAATGTCATCTCTATGCGGCTTTGCACCAATCAAAGGCGTTAGTCTCGCGCTCCCACGGTAATATTCGAAATACCTGTTCACCTACGTGTTACCTTTCCTATGCACCGTGCGGCCAAGAACCGACATACTTTCCCATCAAGTAAACCATTCTCCACTGTTATTGTGCACGGGGAACGTATGTCTGGCAGTGTGGCATGTTTAAAAGTTAGTCAAACGACTTTAGTGTGTATTATATGCCGTTGTGTACGGTGCAAGTTGCGCCCATTTCACAAAATCTACTCGGTATTTTTATCAGTTTTGCTCGTGTTTTCGGCCAAACAGGTGAATACTTGTCGGTAGTGACGGTGTTGTGAAACTCGCGGTTTTAACGTGTTTGTGGACAAGAGTTATTAAACTTTGTGTATCATTGTTTTATTTGGTGAATTGTTATAGATAATAGTTAAGAGTTTTATTGTGGATTTTATTGTTCGGCGCAAACAATGGACTTATCCAGGGAGAAGGAGAATAATGTAAGTATACTATTGTTTCTGTACTTGAATACCAAAAGCCTGTTCCGGAAGTACACTGGCGCACTTTTATCTTAGGTTTCTCACAATGCATTTTAGTCTTAACCAATACATTTATTCACTTTTATTTAAATAAATTAGCATAATTATATTTAAAATTGAAAACTTATACATGCATAGGTACAAGCACCAATGCCTACAGCTCAACCATTTCTTTTTAAAGAAACCATCCAAACTTTTGAACACAATTGATTAAAACAATTGTTTTATTAAATAAATTAAAATTATTAATATAACTGTCTTATACGTAATATATAAAGGAAAGTATTGCAATTGCAAATGAATTGGCCCCGAAATGTCCATTTTGTTTATTTTCGCATGTTAGTTAGGTGTGAACGCTCCCATCTAATAACGTTAAACATAAAAATGAATTTCTATTGAATTTTTTTTTTAAATTCACTAATGTTACAGACACACACATCCGTACATTAAAGCGCTTTTGTACTATCGTACTACGTATTATAGATATTACTTTTGTTGTTGTTAAATCGTATTTGAAATTAGTTTTATTTTAACTAAATGAAATTCTCGCTGTATAAAAGTTTCTTTTTGTTAATGAAACAAGTTTATAATTTATCAGAAAAGGTCAATTTTGTTGTGCCTGTCGGGACGAAAGTGCGTGACTGTACACTTACCTGAACTGCATATTTGTACTCCTTTATTTTCTGTTCTCCGCTGCCCTAAATATATTTCGCTTCAGGTAAAATACAATAAATTAAGTAGGTTTTGTAATAAATGACGAGTAACAAGTATGAACCTGTTACTGAATTATTAAATATATTTTAACTTATTAACGGCTAGCGTGTCCTATTTAAGGACAACCGGTATTTTTTTTGGATGGATTGCTACTAAAACTAGAATAATTATTATGTGCCCATATCATACACATATATTACCGGTATTATAGTCTAATCAAATACTCAATAGTAAATGATTTAGTAATAAATTAATAAGGAAGGATGTTTGTATAACAGAAGCAGAATAATTTCATAAAATAATAATAATAATTTGTTTGGTCAGTGAATATTTAATCTATAGTTTAGTTAGAAAGTTATATTGAATGAGTGCAATAACCCTTTTATCCGGGCTGCTTTTATCCGGTGGCAAATTTATTTACAAAATTGATTAATGCTTTTTGTCTATTGCAACATTTAACTATAAATATTTATGTATCAGTTGGTAATTATTTGATTTTTATTGTTTGTCCATTTTATTTTCCTATATATATGTAATTATGTCACCAATTTACATTTACATGTACAATACCAGAACTAATTGGATATATCATGATTTAATTTTTTCTTGGATTAAATCGAAAAGGAAATATTTTAATTATTTTCGAAATTCTTTTACGTAAAGAGAAATAAATATAAATTAAAATTAACTTCTTAATTAATTAATACAATATTCGAACGTATTCTAAGATCAAATTTCATTTAATTAAATGATATTTGATCCTAGAATATATTTGAGTAAAATAAATTCCAAAAAACCCATAAATTATGAATTAATACATTATTCAAAAGCATTTCAAAACTCAATTTTACATTTGACATTATGTTATAGCTTAATGAGACTGGGATTCAATTTTTGAATTATACAAAATATATTTAAATTTCATTTTTTTCTTTTTGTACATTTAATTTAAATTAATTATCATATTTTTACTGTCTTATACGTAGTGTATAAAAACAGTTAATCGCAAAATTGAATCTTGTAAAAGTTAAAGATATTAAATTGTCTAATAACTTTACTGAAAATTGTCATTTTATATCTACGTTTCCCTATAGTTATTACACATATTGATATTGTATTTTAACATATATATATATATATATATATATATATATATATATATATATATATATATATATATATATATATATATATATATATATATATATATATATATATATATATATATATATATATATATATATATATATATATATATATATATATATATATATATATATATATATATATATATATATATATATATATATATATATATATATATATATATATATATATATATATATATATATATATATATATATATATATATATATATATATATATATATATATATATATATATATATATATATATATATATATATATATATATATATATATATATATATATATATATATATATATATATATATATATATATATATATATATATATATATATATATATATATATATATATATATATATATATATATATATATATATATATATATATATATATATATATATATATATATATATATATATATATATATATATATATATATATATATATATATATATATATATATATATATATTTATATATATATATATATATTTATATATATATATATATATTTATATATATATAATATATTTATATATATATATATATTTATATATATATATATATATATATATATATATATATTTATATATATATATATATATTTATATATATATATATATATATATATATATATATATATATATATATATATATATATATATATATATATATATATATATATATATATATATATATATATATATATATATATATATATATATATATTATATATATATATATATATATATATATATATATATATATATATATATATATATATATATATATATATATATATATATATATATATATATATATATATATATATATATATATATATATATATATATATATATATATATATATATATATATATATATATATATATATATATATATATATATATATATATATATATATATATATATATATATATATATATATATATATATATATATATATATATATATATATATATATATATATATATATATATATATATATATATATATATATATATATATATATATATATAAGTACAAGATAGTCGAAATATTTAAATAAAAATATTAGTTGTATTCTTATACAGGAAATATTTCCATTACGTCACGCCACTGTGTTAATTGATCAGTAATTAAGAAACAATGCACTAATATCATTAGATTAAGTAGCATGGTTCTTTAATCGTAAAATAGAAACACACAGGAAATTGTAAATACATTATAAAGGTCGCACGAATCTGCCCTTGAATATATTATTTTTAAATTGTACATTTTAATGTACATTATACGGCTTCTAAGTGTCAAATTATAATTAAAATGTAGACAATTGTAAGATTTCTTCGATTTATTAACCATAATAACCATAATAATTAAAAACCACTGCTCGCATATCGCATATATTACTTATAAGGCGAGCTGGACGCATAGGTGCGTTGTACCTATACTTGTTTTTATATATGAATAATCTACAAGAAATTGTGCGACTTTTTATATCTATAACATTTTGCTCAAATTGTTAACACCAAAAGGCCATAATAATTAATAACCACTGCTCGCATATCGCATATATTACTTATAAGGCGAGCTGGACGCATAGGTGCGTTGTACCTAAGCTTGTTTCTATATATATGAATAATCTACAAGAAATTGTGCGACTTTTTATATCTATAACATTTTGCTCAAATTGTTAACACCAAAAGGCCATAATAATTAAAAACCACTGCTCGCATATCGCATATATTACTAATAAGGCGAGCTGGACGCATAGGTGCGTTGTACCTAAGCTTGTTTATTCGACAATATTACAGACAAACGACCGAATAATTTAGGTGTTCTGTAATATTGTACGATGTGCTACAAATTGGTACTGAAATTCATTTAACATCTCCTCTGAAGATACTCGACCAATATTATTTGGTTAAATTTGACCGGTAACTACAGATTTTACGATCAGTTAAATACATTTTCGAAATCAGGAAGACGTTAAATGCATTTTTGATTTGATTGTCGACAAGTTTCAAGCGTAGTTTTACTATGATTTGATTTTAATTGTGTTTATGTAACGTAGCTGCAAGCATTGGTGCAGCCTTGCTTGTTACATAAAGTACGTATAAGGAAATATGTTGATTACTGTGAAAAATTAACATTATGCCATTGCAAACAAATAGAAATAATGTATGTAAATGATTAAAAGTAAAAATAAACTTGAGAACACCATATACAGAAATGTTGTATAAAATGTGGGCGTGGGCGGTGTTGGTTTGGGCCAGGCCCGCCCCGTGCGCACCAGCGTGAAGTTCGTTCATATGATCAGGTTCACCTTTGACCTGCGATGACCTTAACCACTTAAGTAAGTTCGCAGATTCAATTAAACGCGCGTTGCGAGTGAGTAGTTATGCTCGTTTGTTTTTCTTTGGTTGATCACAGGATCCAACCCGTCGTATTAAATGCATCCAGTATGTTTCACCGCTCTCTAGATGTTTCTAGAGAGCTTGTTAACTTGACGCGCGCACGTCATGCCAATGACTATTTCAATTCATTCATAAAAATACAACAACTTGTTCCTTGAACGTTTTTGCATGAATCCATGAATAAGCACTTGTTTCGCATGCAAATGCTCAGTTAAGGTCCGGTTAAGGTAAAACATCAACCTCGCATCCTACATTTTTAGCAATCGGTCGGATATCAAAAGCCTTAACAAAAAGTGTTTGTCTCGACGCCTTGAATCCAAATATATATATATATATATATATATATATATATATATATATATATATATATATATATATATATATATAACTTATATACTTGGATGTTAGTCGTCGCTCGCTCGACCAAATTTGTGCTTTCTACTCCTCTGAAGGTACCGGACCGATTCACACCAAATTTGCTACACATATTATTTAGTACCCAATTTGAATCTGTACGCAGTTTAAATTCAATCGCCCGTATACTTCCCGAGTTATAGGGCCCCAAAATTTGGAGCCCCCCTTAATACTGCCCTTATAAAAATAATTAAAACACCCAAAAATGCTACTAAAAATTCTAATGTATTTTATGTCTACAAGATTTTTTCATATTATTAACCCAAAGGCCACAAAAAATTATTAAATATTATAATTTTAAATTTTAAAATGTAAATTTCGAAAATAGTCTACGTAAAAGATAGTAAAAATTGAAAACTTTATTTATTAAACCAGGTATTTTTTATTCAAATTTGCATCGAAGACATTATTATGAATAAACAAGCACCTATGCGTCCAGCTCGCCTTATGCGAGCAGCGATATTTAATTATTATAGCCTTTTGGTTAACAATATGGAAAAATGTTATAGATATAAAAAGTCTTACAATTTTTTTTGTAGATTATTTACATAAAAAGAAATTAGTGCATATTTTAAATATGAAAATTATAATATTCAATAATTTTTTATGGCTTTTGAGGTAACAATATTAAAAAATCTTGTAGATATAAATTATCTTAGAATTATTAGTAGAATTATTGGGTGTTTTAAATATTTTTATAAGGGCAGTATTAAGGGGGGCTTTAAACTTTGGGGCCCTATAACTCAGAAAGTATACGGGCGATTGGATTTAAACTGCGTACAGACTCAAACAGGATGCCAAGTAATATGTGTAGCAAATTTGGTGTGAATCGGTCCGGTATCTTCAGAGGAGTAGAAAGCACAAATTTGGTCTTACTAGCGAGCGACTAACATCCAAGTATATAAGTTATATATATATATTTGGAATCAGGGCGACTAGACCAACCATTTTTTTTAAGAAATATGTTGATCCGAGATTGCTACAGACACACGATCGATTACTTTAGCGTGTTCGGTACTTCGTACAGCGGGCTAAAAATTATTTGATTGCAATATTGTATTTCCCGTCGTACTTTGCCTTGTTATTTTAGGGAAGCTGGCAGCATCGGTGCTTATTAATATGACTGAATACTTAACTTTGGAAAAGGCGAAGAGCATATGCTTCGTTTATATACACCTTATGTTTGTATGCAGCCAAGTAGCAGGTGTATTTTTTACGGGTGAACCACCCGTTAGGTATGGTTATTACATTCTAAGTATAAAGACGGCTTTAGACAGCGTTTATACATTCCTCGAACCGTAGCATTGAAATGTATCAAGTCTTGATAGCAAATATTAATAAATATGGTTTATTTGGCACACAGATTTTTTCTTAAAAATCGCTAAATTCAGAAATATTATTTTTTTAAATTCTCGTGCGATTGGGAGTATTGCATCATTTGTTGTTTCCATTAAATAACAAGGTGAAACAAGTGCATATGATGTAAGAAAATCGATTGAAAATCAGCACCAGTTTCGGTAATTTCGTTCGGGTACTTTTAATTCCAGTCAGCGAAACTTACAGAGCGGCCTTAATTTCACAGAACAAACAATGCAATATGTGTTTACCAGAAAAGGCCATTAGCATGCTGAAGGTCAGTTTCAGTGGAACTGGAAAGCCAAAGCCATCTTTGATATCCACGATGAATATCAATTGAATCTGCAACGTGATTATATTACGTATATTTCAAGATTCTTTTAAACACGATTTCCCATTGTTAATAATTGATGTTGCGCGCTGATTAGTTAATATTTTGTGATTTTTTAATTTCAGGTGTCATTATCTCCTCACGTATATCTTATCATTTTTAATTAGAAGTATAATTGATTGATTCTATGCCATTTATTATCGATTCCATTTATGTTTCTGTATTTCCTCGTTATATTTACAAAATATATATGCCTGATAAGGTATTCAGGTCATTTTGATTTATGATATATCAGTTGTCAAATTAGTTTGCCTTTTAGCTATATTAAAATACATATTGAACAAGATACAACGCACCGATGCGTTCAGCTCGCCTTATGAGTAATATATGCGATGCGAGCACCGGTGTTTAATTATTATTATTCCCTTTTGGTTAACAATTTGAACATATGTTATAGATATAAAAAGTCTTACAAGTTTTAGTTTGCTGTATGAAGTACCGAAAAAGCTAAAGCAATCGGTCGTGCGTCTGTAGTAATCTCGGATTAAAACAATTCCTTAATTAAAAGTGTTTGTCTCGTCGCCCTGAATCCAAAAATATATATAACTTATATACTTGGATGTAATTCATCGCTCGTTCGTAACACTAAATTTGTGCCCTCTACTCCTCTGAAGGTACCGGAGCGATTTACACCAAATTTACTACACATATTATTTGGTATCCCATTTGATTTCGTTCGCAGTTTAAATTCAATCGCCCTCATACTTCCAGAGTTATAGGGCCCCAAAATTTTGAACCCCTCTTAATACAACCCTTAGACAATTAATTAAAACATAAAAAATTCTACTAATAATTCCAAGATATTTAATGTCTATAAGATTTTTGCATATTGTTATCCTATTAGCCATAAATATTAAAAATTATAATTTTGAATTTTAAAATATGCATTAATTTTGATTTTGAGTATATTAAATAAATCTACAAAATATTGTAAGACATTTTATATGTATAACATTTTTTCAAATTGTGAGCCCATAGGGTATAATAATTAAAAACAATTATTTTTAAATTTTAATACTGTGTCAAGTGTGGAATAGTAGAGGGAAATCTGCTGCTCGCTTCGCATATATTACTTATAAGGCGAGCTGAAGGCATAGGTGCCTTGTACCTAACCTTGTTTACTATTAAATAAATACTTTTAAATATATTATTTCATATTATTAGCTTGCCGTAGTAAGTACCGAAGAAGCTAAAGCAATCGGTCGTGTGTCTGTAGCATTCTCGGATCAAAAAATGTCCTTAACAAAAAGTGTTTATCTCGTCGTCCTGTATCCAATATATATATATATATATATATATATATATATATATATATATATATATATATATATATATATATATATATAACTGGATATTAGTCGTTGCTCGTAAGATAAAATTTGTGCCCCCTACTCCTCTGAAGGTACCCGAGCGATTTGCACCAAATTTACTACACATATTATTTAGCATCCCATTTGAATCCACTCGCAGTTTAAATCCAATCTCTCGTATACTTCCTGAGTTATAGGGCCCCAAAATTTGGAGCCCCCCTTAATACTGCTCTTATAAAAATAATTAAAACACCCAAATAATCTACAAAAAATTCTAAGATATTTTATATCTACAATTTTTTTGCATATTGGTATCCTAAAGGGCATAAAAAATTATTAAAAATTATAACTTTGAATTTTAAAATATGCACCAAAATATACTACAAAAAATTATAAGACTTTTTATATCTATAACATTTTTTCTAATTGTTAACCAAAAGGTTACAATAATTAATTACATTTTTTTTTTCGCATTAATTACTTATAAGATGAGCTGGACTCATAGGTGCTTGTTTTTTATAGAGTTGTGTAATTAATAGTTGACGTAAGTTCAATGCTCATCTTCTGTATTAGGTAAATGTCAAATTGCAAAATGTCATTGTTTAAGAAAATAATCACACACACAGACACACAAACACATCAAGTAGTAATTAGAACTTGTCATATCTTATTTTAAAAGATGATGCAGGTTCATAACCTAATAGTTTATTCATAAGATCACGTTTCGACCTGTTCAAACAATAAACAACTTAAAATATTTAATGGTTCTTATTGGCAAAACAAACTTGCCAAAACCTGCCCGCCAATAAGAGACTCGCCAATACCAATATTTAATATGTAGTTAATAATAATTTTTTTCCGCGTAGAAAATCTTTTTACGTTATTAAAAGTTATAGCGAGTGAAGTAATTGATAAACATTCAGATATGAAACGGTACTAGCTAACGGTAACGTATGCTTGCTCGGTCAATAACTAACTAAGTGTATTTATCTATGTGTAATAGAAGTTTACTAATGCATACATATACGCTGTATAAGCATACCATGTTTCTAGAAGTGATAGAGTTACATAATAATGGTATTTTAATTTTTTGCTCGCCGTACGAAGTACCGAAGAAGCTAACGCAATCGGTTGTGTGTCTGTAGCATTCTCGAATCCAAAAATATATATAACTTATATACTTGGATGTTAGTTTTCGCTCGCTCGTAACACCAAATTTGTGCCCTCTACTCCTCTGAAGGTACCGGACCGATGCACACCAAATTTACTACACATATTATTTAGTACCCTATTTGAATGCGCTCGCAGTTTAAATCAAATCGCTCGTAAACTTTCCGAGTTATAGGGCCCTAAAATTTAGAGCCCCCCTTAATACTACCCTTATAAAAATAATTAAAACACCAAAAAATTCTACTAGTAATTCTAAGATATTTTATATCTGCAAGATTTTTTCATATTGTTGACCCAAGGGCCATAAAAAATGATTAAATATTATAATTTGAAATTTTAAATAAATAATAATTAAAAATTGCTGCTCGCGAGCTGGATGCATAGGTGCGTTGTACCTAAGCTTATTTTTTGATGGTTAACCATTTATATCCTCTGGTATTAGAAGAGTTAAATATATATTTTTCTTTAATCAGTGCTTACAAAACGTTTTTTTTTTTCTTCACCAAAATTGATTTTATCTCACCGTGTTTTTGTGATTTATAAAAACTTCATATACTTTAAGCAAATTATATTTTTTTTAACGCGCGTTTTTGCATATAGTTTTTAATTCTTTTGCAATTTGTTCGTAGCTAACATATTTAATAGACTAGTTGTCGAACAAAAAAGTTATTATACATTTTTAAATATACAGGATGTATCATATTTGGAGTGGTCTTCCCTCTACTTTCTTAAACAAGTTGTCACAACACTGTAAAAAGTTCATGCAAATTTAGAAGACTTTTAATGTAAAATTACAGTTATAAAATAATTTAAACATGCAGAATATTAGTAAAATTACATTAAAATTGATAAATTTGATAAATTCAGTATAATTGCATTGTTTTTAGTTATAGTTTTACAGTAATAGTAATGTAAATTTACATCAATTTTTTACAGTGTATACATGATACCTTTATTGTGTTTTAAATCGATTTTACTCTTGCTATGAAACTTTATTTTGTATGATTAACGAAAACAGAAATTGTATATTTTTCGTAAAATAAACACACACAGACATCATTTCGAGAATCGTCAGATTCAATTCAGGGATAGTAAAAACGTGTATTTTCGTTAAAATCTTGAGTTAAAATTTTCGTTCACTATTTTTATTTTCTTGGACGAAGATTTTAACTCAAGATTTTAATGGAAATACACGTTTTTACTATCCCTGAATTAAATCTGACGATTCTCGAATGATGTCTCTGTGTGTGTGTGTGTTGTGTGTGTGTCTGTCTGTCTGTATGTGTGTCTATATGTCTGTCTATACATATTAATATTGTTTCGTAAATAATGCATTATTATAATTATAGATAAAGGGAAGTGGAGTGAAGGCCACTCCAGTTTTTGTTTCTAATAAATAAATATAGCCCAAAATATCAATAAATATCCTTTAATTAAACATTACATACATGTTTATGTATATAAAGTTTTTTTAAATTGAACCCAAAAAATGAAATCAATATAAAACATTAGTTGTTTGTTTAAAAGTTTTTGTTTAAACAGTCAATCAGTGGTTATAAAAATGTTTTCGTCGTAGAATTAATAAGTATGATTAAAAACGTTTATTATTCACCGTGATTGACTATAGGCCGCTAGGCTTGTTTGTTAATAACATTTTCTGCTGATATGTCATAGTTTTTAAGATAAAGCCGCGGGTCCATGATTGTGAAACACCCTGTATACCTACTAATTTTCTAGTATCAAAGTGGTAAATTTTTTTTTAAATAATTATTATAGATTTAATATTTGTGTAAAAAAGATCTGGTTTGATATTTTGCTTGCAGCCAGAAATTTCAAGGTTATTATTAAGATGGCAAATTTGTGCGTTTCAATTTTTTGAAATCACAAACATACAAAAACATGTTTTAAATAAAGTTGCATGTTAGCTTTTATACCTGTGGTATAATTATAAAATTTAACATTTTATTACATACAATCAAAATTAGAAAATTACTACGTCTTTTGTGCTGTTACATGATTCGCAAAGTCTTCATAATTGCTATACGAAAATTAGCCTGTTATTAATTCGCCATTATTCCTCTCATCATTTGCCGAAAACAAATTTTTACCGGAACGACCATTTGTGACCGTTCAAAAGCCACTCGCTGTAAGTCACCTTCATTGTTTATAAAGAGATAAAAATAATCATATTGTTATATGTCATATTTACCTCCTTGGACATTGTCTAAAAGGAAGTATTCTAATCATGACATTTTTTGTAAACATATTTGGAGTGGCCTTCAGTCGACTTTCTTGTACTTATAATAGTGCTTTATTTTGTATTAAATTCATCCTTTGAGTTCAACTAGGGAAAAGTATATATATAACATTTTTAAAGGTGATTTTTCAGTAAATGGCACGTTTTTCGAAAAAACTTTTTAAGGAAAAGTTGCTAACAATTTAAATATCTTCAACTATTATAATAATCACTTTTTTTCTAACTCATGCCATTTCGGCGATAATGAAAAAATAGCAAAAATAAAAATTCACCCTTCGACTTCAACTAGGGAAAAGTATATATATATCATTTTTAAATGCGATTTTTCAGTAAATGGTACGTTTTTCGAAAAAACTTTTTAAATAAAAGTTGCTAATAATTTGAATATCTTCAACTTTTATAATAATTACTTTTTCTCTAACTCATGCCTTTTCCGAGATATTGAAAAAATAGCAAACATAAAAATACAACCTTCGACTTCAACTACGGAAAAGTATATTTATATATATATATTATTTTTAAATGTGATTTTTCAGTAAATGGTACGTTTTTCGAAAAAACTTTTTAAATAAAAGTTACTAATAATAAATTCAAATTGTTAACCAAAAGGTCTTTATAATTAAAAACCACTGCTCGCATCGCATATCTTACCTATAAGGCGACCTGGACGCATAGGTGCGTTGTACATACTGAATCTTGTTTTATCAATATAATCTACAAAATATTGTAAGACTTTTTATATCTATAACATTTGTTCAAATTGTTAACCAAAAGGCTATAATAATTAAAAACAATTATTTTTTTCGCATATATTACTTATAAGGCGAGCTGGACGCATAGGTGCGTTGTACGTACCAAATCTTGTTTTATTAATATAATCTACAAAAAATTATACGACTTTTTATATCTATAACATTTGTTCAAATTGTTAACCAAAAGGCCATTATAATTAAAAACCACTGCTCGCTTCGCATATCTTACCTATAAGGCAAGCTGGACGCATAGGTGCGTTGTATGTACCAAATCTTGTTTTATCAATATAATCTACAAAAAATTGTACGTTTATTTATATCTATAACATTTTTTCAAATTGTTAACCAAAAGACTATAATAATTAAAACAATTATTTTTTTCGCATATATTACTTATAAGGCGAGCCGAACGCATAGGTGCGTTGTATGTACCAAATCTTGTTTTATTAATATAATCTACAAAAAATTGTACGACTTTTTATATCTATAACATTTGCTCAAATTGTTAACCAAAAGGCTAATAATAATTAAAAACAAATTTCTTTTCGTATATATTACTTATAAGGCGAGCTGGACGCATAGGTGCTTTGCACCTAAGCTATGGTAGTATTACCTATCACTACGTAAAATATAATTCGATTATTAAATTCTAACGCCTAGTTAAGAAAGTACAGCATTTGAAAACGTAGCAGACATTCGGTTTTAAAATTGAAGTGTCTGCGAGAACAGAACAAAACGTGTGCCGTAAAAATGTCAGCATTCAGTTCAAAGCCAACTTTCTACGCAAGGAGTGCATATGAATGCGAAATACCTTTAATACTACGAGAGAAAGTGATGCTTTCATGCTTTGTTTGTACAAGAAGAAAAAAAAAAGTTGAATGACCTGCTAAGAATACAAATAAATGATCAATATATTCGGAAATGCAAACTTGTTTGGGTTTAACCCAACTTGCCTCGTTCAATCATTTTGGAAATTATACTCATTTTTCCCACTTTCTCTCCTTAAATTAATCACCCGATTCATTCACAATTTACTATACTTCCTATATACATTCGTATAAGAAAGAGGAAAAGGCGAGTTTTACGTAATAACCGTTGTAGTAATGTACGTAGTTTTTACATTATCTCGAGACAAAACTGTCATTAAAATAATAACCCAAAAATCTTTGTTTTCTTAAATACTTTTAAATCAACTACTAAACACTGAAGTCATCGAACTCATCTAATAATTTTTTTATACATATATATATATAAGTGCGTTTATGAATTCAAATTCAAAAGCTTAGAAAGATCTCGTTCAAAAATGCGCCAATGGAAATTCCCAAGACTTTAAACTCGCAAAAACCATCGTTATTGAAAGCTTCTTTTTTTTTTAGTTTTGTTTTCTGCCTAACAACACGAACAACCGTTTGAGACCCAAACATAATTAACTTTAAGTTATATACTTGTTTGTAAACAAGCGTAGCCAAATATACGTCACATCCAATACTTGTTTATAATATTATCGTAGTTTAAAATATTCAATACAACAATTGGGAATTGATTTATCTCCCTTAATCAAGTTCGTAAACTTGGATTTAACATTAACTATATTAATTAGGGACACCCGTGGGCAAATGTGCCCATATGGTATACAGAATATAGTTCAATTTTGACGGATACTGTATTTTCTTGTAATATGAATATGAATAAGGCATTTGCCGTACACGGTTTTCCTTCAGTTTGTATCGCATATTTATAATAATATTTTCTCCGCTGTACGGACAGCTTGAGGCATTGGTGCCGGCATGAATGCTTCGTCTACTTCAGTTTGATTAAGAAATACGTTTATAGTGAAAAAAATCGTTTTGAATAAGAAATGTCATCATATAAAAGCAAATTCTCGTTTCCGGAGGACAAATTTCCGTTTTGTTTATCAGCTCATCCGTTTATGATAAATTTCGACTGTTTTGCTTCTATAATATAACGATTATTCGAAGAACATTTGGTATTCAAATATAGGTAACAACTTAATACATAACATTTTCATACGTGTAACCGCAAAGGAAAACCGTGTAAGGGAAATATTTTATTTAATAATTAGGTTTACATTTACGTAAATACAGTCCTCTAGACGTATTTAAAAGTTGTATTGGCAATCAATCACTGCTAAAAGTACTCTAGGTTCAAAGACTGGCAGAATAAAATTGCGTAGATTTTAATTTTATTTACCTACATACTTCGATAATCCGCAATTGACGCTTTTGATTAAAAAATAATGCCTGTATAATTTACTCGCAATAAACAATAATTATGCATATACTGATTAATTTTTAATTATACCCAAAGCATTCAGAACACACACACACAAAATACATGAATTTCCAGAATACTAAATCAAATAATCGCGCGGCCACCTTGGAGTTTTTTTTTCTTTTCTTTTGTTGTTGATTAAATATTTAATTTTTCTATTAAAATTAACATTTTCACAAAAACTGGTAAATTCCGAAATATACCTGGATAAAAGAATTCGTTGTTCCACAAAAAATTGGTAATTTGGTTAATTATTTTATATACGGTTTGACCATTCCTAAATTATTGGCATAAGTGCAGCCGTTTTAGTGATATTGGCGAAAGGATAAAACATGCATAGAGTAAACATGCATTTCTGGTTTGAATATTCTTTCCAATAATATAAAATGCTCATCTATACCATATACAAGTCTTAAGTTTGTAGTTTCACAATTTTACGTTGAACAGTTTTGGTTCTAGAGCTTTTACAGATAGACAGACACGCAGACGTAATTCCGAAAATAGTTACATTCGATTCAGGGAAAGGCAAATAAGTAATAGAATATATCAAAAAAATTTAGAAACATTTTATGGATTTTTGTTTTCATTTTTCAGTTTGAACTAAAACACGTAATTTTTTTAAATATCAGAATTGCTTTCATTGTTGTGTCTTAGATTATAGGACTGAAGGCATAGGTGCTAGCACCTATTCTTGTGTCACAATTTCTAAAAATTAATTTCTTGTAGTGGTATTTATATCTTACTCATAAGGCGAGTTGGATGCATCGGTGCATTGTACGTATCGAATCTTGTTTATTTAAATATTTGCCAATAATAGGACAAAGACAATAAAATCTATACAAAGAAATATACTATTATAACTAAATTACAACATTATATATAAACATTTAAATATAAATAATGTATACATTAAAAATAAAGCATATGTATGTATGTAAGAGAAAGTAAAAATCTATGAATATAAAAGAAATAATTTTGACAAATGTAACAATGGGAATTGCGAATAAAAAAGATGAGCATAATGTGTACGTCAGTCAGATTAGAATGAAATCATTTACACAACACAAATTCCAAGCGGAAACATTTTATTTATTGCATTGTATTTAAATTGACAGATAAAACTGAAATGCAAACGCCATTAGTGTAACGCAACGTCAATATCTCAATTCAGATAATATAGAAATCGTTGAACAATCAATAGAACTCCATAGAAAATAAATACGTGTATGAAAAATCACTTTCCAATTTATTACATTAAGCCTAAGTGCCTAGTAACACAAAAACATGCCTGTACGTCCAAAAATATATACTTGGATGTTAGTCGTCGCTCGCTTGTAAGACCAAATTTGTGCCCTCTACTCCTCTGAAGGTACCGAAGCAATTTGCACCAAATTTGGTATATATATTGTATGGTATCCCATTTGAATCCAATCGCAGTTTAAATCCAATCGCACGTATACTTCCCGAGTTATAGGGCCCTAAAATTTGGAGCCCCCCTTAATACTGCCCTTATAAAAATAATTAAAACACTCAAAAATTCTACTAATAATTCTAAGATATTTTATGTCTACAAGATTTATCATATTGTTAATCTAAAAGCCATAAAAAATTAAATTAAATATTATAATTTGGAATTTTAATATTTGCATTAAATTTGATAAAATGATAGTCCAGTGTAGGCCACAGCAAATTTTTCTCTCTTAGCACAGAAGCATGTATTATCATTTTTGGTATTTATTTATAATTTGATAGTTTATAAAAACCCAAACTATTAACGCATTATAAAGGAAAGTTGCAGTTTACAATATTGTCTGGACAAAGAATTCACATACGTCCTATATGTGTTGCTAATATTATTAAAGACAATTGCATTATTTGCAGCCCGTAATTAATATTGTATAATTGACGTCATATAGTTTTTATGAAAATCCAACTCTGTAAGTGGTTATTTATTATTTTCTGTACGGTTTAGAAAGTGTTTTCGCATTTTGAAAGAAAAAACATCACATATCAATCATTCTTGGCCATGAATATAAATTCATTATTTATAAATCTTAAGAAATTGTGTCTTATATACATACATACATATATATATATATATATATATATATATATATATATATATATATATATATATACATATATATATATAGGTAATGCATTATCAATGGGATCGAAATAATTAATTATATAATTGCAATTAAAACTATACTACACATTCCTATATATATATGTATGAATTATTAATATTATTAGTTAGGTTTTGTTAGAAAATTTACCTTCAAATTAATTTAATCTCATATCCTAGTATGGATTTCTAAATGATTAATTTGAAAATAAAACATTTTTTTAAATAGTGGCCTATACTCCACTTTGTCATACTTCTATTATCTCTGTAATATAATATTACTGTATTTTGTATTTAATGCATTGCAACTAGGGAAACTTAAATAAATTATTTGGCGATTTATTAAAAAATTGTACATTTTACGAAAACATTTTTCAAACGAAAGTTGCTAGAAATTTGAATATCTTCACTTTTTATAACCAGCACTTTTTCAATAACTTATGCCGTTTTCGAGATATTGAATATTTAGTAAAAGAAAAACTATTATTATTAATTTATTATTTTCAAAAATTGGATATTATTTATGTCTTAAGTTTATTTGTCATATAGTGTTTCTATTACAATGTGACATTGCCAATGTCCCCCGAATTAAGATTAAACGAATATTAAGTTAATTAGCATTCAAAATGTCAATTTCTTGCGTATACTTCTTATTTGTATAAAACAAAAAATAATGTACTAAAAGAAACTGGTCTTTTATTTAGCGGTTTTTGTACTTATTATAATTTATAGCTATCCGGTCAAGCTCAAGTTGTTTCTAGAATATTTATCTTATTATTTTGTTATTACCAAATTTCTTCGACGAATCTAAAACGAAAGTATTGTAATAATGACAAATTTCTAACTCTGGATTTTAACAAATATACACGTTGATTCGAATGTAACTATTTTCATATAACATCTGTGTGTGTGTGTGTGTGTGTGCCTGTTTGTTTGTCTGTGAACGCTCTAGAACCAAAACTGTCGAACGTAAAATTGTTTCATGATTACATGACTTATTACTTCGTAAAAGAAAGTATTTTTTATTATTATTAAATGTACCAATTTAAACAAGTAATTAATAATTATTAGAGGTCAATATAATTATTACAATTTCTTATTTATATTTACCAAAAAACGCCGTACGAAGTACCGAAAAAACTAAAGCAATCGGTTGGGTGTCTGTTGTATTCTTGGATCAAACAAAAAGTGTTTGTCTCGTCGCCCTGAATCCAAAAATATATAAAACTTATATACTTGGATGTTAGTCGTCGCTCGCTCGACCAAATTTGTGCTTTCTACTCCTCTGAAGGTACCGAAGCGATTTGAACCAAATTTACTACACATATTATTTGGTATCCCATTTGAATCCGTACGCAGTTTAAATCTAATCGCCCGTATACGTCCCGAGTTATAGGGCCCCAAAATTTTAAACCCCCCTTAATACTGCCCTTATGAAAATAATTAATACACTCAGAAATTCTACTAATAATTCTAAGATATTTTATGTCTTCAAGATATTTTCATATTGTTAACCTAACGGCCATAAAAAAAATTTAAATATTTTTTGAATTTTAAATATGCACTAAATATTTTTTTATCAAATTAATCTATAACATAATAATTATTGCATCGCATATATTACTTATTAGGCGAGCTGGACGCATAGGTGCGTTTAATCTAAGCTTGTATTAATACAATACGGATTTATCAACCGCAACATATATATATATATGTATATAAGTTTGGCAGTTTGGGATTTATATTAAAACTATGACATGCGTTACCAACTATATGGTTTTAATTTCGACAAATTACTGATAACAAGATGGTTATTTTCAAATTTAAGCGAAACTAACCCATATATCCTCTCGCCTATTTTTCCAGTAATCTTTTAATCATTGTTTCCGTTCCCTATTATAATAACTTTAATATAATTTAGTAGTTAAAACAATATTGTGTTTATATTTAATTTCTTCAAAATGCAGTGGCTATAAATACGTGTTCTTTATTTAAACAATTGTGGTAAGATAAATAAGAAAACTAAAACATCCACTGAATAAATAATACGGCGAGCTTAAGGCATTGGTGTAACTTTCAGCTATCTTCAACGAAAATTCAATGGCATGACTTGCATGCACTTAAAAGGGAAAACCGAATCACAAAAAAAGAAATAGAATAATATGATTGCATCACAATCACATCATAGTAAAGAAATGTCGGTCAGGTGTAACTTTCGAAAACAACTCATCTCTTTTTATGACTTCTAGTGTAATAGAAAATAATACAAAACCAACGCCCTCTTATTGTTAGTCGTCTACTTGACGAATCAATACAAATTTAAATGTCAACATATCATTTATCAAAACAGAAGTTTTTGTAATTACTTGTGTAAGGACGTTTTATTATTATTATTATTAATATCTCAACAACATCATTTGAGATGTAAATAACAATTTTACAAATTTCTATTTAACAAATTTTACATGAATACGTCAAGCAAATAAACCTTGTGCTAGAATGTTTATTAAGTTGGTACTTCTTATATTTAAGTGTATATGATTTGGGTACATGGTACCCATTGATAAACTTAGTTTAATATAATGTTTGTTTTTAAATGACGCTGTGAAACAAAATCAATATATTTTGTAACTAGAAAAACATGGCTATTTTCTAATACGATTTTCCATTAAATGGTACAATTTCCAAAAAATATGTTTGAACAAAAATTGCTAGAAATTTTAATATCTACAACTTTTATAAGAATCATTTTTCTCTAACTCCTATAGTTTTCGAGATATGCAAAAAAGAACACAAGGAAACAAACACTACTTTTCTAGAAATAGAAACAATTCTTTCCTGGAATATATAAATCTTAAATTCAAAACATCCAATTGGCTGTATAGTGTTCACACTGTTATACATATAGTCAAAATGGATTCAAGGACCCTCAAAGCGTATATTTCCAATTATATTTAAAAATCACAATACTTTCTTTTATAAATTACGCACAAGAAAGTAAAAAAACGTATATATTTTTTGTTTCGTTAGAAATCTGCTAATTCAAAGAGATAACTTAAAAATGTGTCGACTAAGTAAAAGTGTTATTATAAAAAAACTAAAAAAAGTTAATATGTTTTCTCATTTTACGAAATAACTGTAAAAGTACCGAAGAAGCTAAAGCAATTGGTCGTGTGTCTGTAGCATTCTCGGATCAAAAAATTTCCTCAACAAAAAGTGTTTGTCTCGTGTCGCCCTGAATCCAAAAATATATATAAAACTTATATACTTGGATGTTAGTCGTCGATCGCTTGACCAAATTTGTGCCCTCTACTCCTCTGAAGGTACCGTACCGATTCACACCAAATTTACTACACATATTATTTGGTACCCCATTTGAATCCACTCGCAGTTTAAATCCAATCGCACGTATACTTCCAGAGTTATAGGCCCCCAAAATTAAAAGCTCCCCTTAATACTGCCCTTATAAAAATAATTAATACACCTAAAACTTCTACTAATAATTTTAAGATATTTTATATCAACAAGATTTTTTCATATTGTTAACCCAACGGCTATAAAAAAATATTAAATATTATTATTTTGAATTTTATCAAAATAATCTACAAAATATTGAAAGATTTTTTCAAATTATTAACCAAAAGGTCTTAATAATTAAAAACCGCTGATCGTATCGCATATATTATACTTATAAGGCGAGCTGGATGCATCGGTGCGTACTGAATTTTGTTTTATATTTAAATGAAACAAGCATACGCGTACCAATGCCGTCAGCTTGTCGTGGAAAATATATATATATATATACATATACATAAAATAGATAAAATAAGAAAAACAATAATTATTATTGTGATTGATTGCAACAATACCCAGCCTTTTAATGCGATTGCTCCTATTTATTAATTGCAAAACAATTATTTATAATAATTTTCGCTGGATTTTTAGTCTATTAACACTTTTACGAAGTGTTTGATGTAAAAATGCTTATAATTTCTTGAACATTTTTTTGTTATAAAATAGGAAATTAATTATTATTTCAAATCAAAACTAATATTTTCATATTCTTCTCTGATCTTTTTGGGTTTATAAACTGAAAAGAAAAAAAAAAAACGTTATAAGTATAAATAGATTTATGATTTTTATAATTTCGAAATTAATTATTGTAGTTATAAATACTACTAGAACTTTTAGCAAAGTATATAATTTGATCCGAGCATGTTACAGACACACAACAAGCACTAAACTGTCTTGTACTATCGTACGACGAGATAAAACTAAAAAAAAACAAAAGGCATTGGTGCTTATTTACCAATAATATTTTAATTAAAAAATGCTCCCTAAAATAGTTAATTCGTGCGAGGGAAATAATAGATGACTAAAATGGCTACATCTCACTCTAACATATCTCACATAACATATTGTTTTTGTAAACTTCCGGGGGCATGAGCACTGTGCGTCCTTCTCGCGAGAAACACAAGGATACCACGCGAAATATTTCACATAACCTTTCATATCATGTTAAATACATAAATACGTATATCTATTTACAACAGGTTAGTTGCATAGAATGCAATGGTGATTGTACTAACTAATATGCAAAAAACGAATCGAATCGTGCAGAAAAACAACGAAACGTTTCTAAGCACGCACTAACTCACACAATGCTTGTTTATTTCAAGAAATTTCAGTAATATTTAAAAAAGGAAAAATAATCATTTATTAAACATTAATTGGGGTTGAAAAAGATCGCCTGTTCGTTTAAATTTATTATTACTAAGTAATAAGTTACATCCAAGTATATAAATAATATACATTTTCGGTTTGAAAAACATGTGAAACGAAATTGATTGCAACAATGTATTGATTCTGAGAATCAAACACGAATGTTAATTAAGATTACCTAAAAAAGGTGGTAAATAATCACATTGTCAAGGTGAAACTTGTATCAAAAACAAGTATTGCTTATTAATATTTTGCAAAACATTCTTAGTCGAAAACCATTAAATCTATTTGTTGAAAACGGATTAGGTCCAGTAATTATAAATCACAGCACGAAAAAAAAAAGGTATTAAATAACACAGGTGATAATAATATTGCCCCCCCTTGGCCATGCGAATATTACGAGCGACTGTGTCCGGCGAGCGAGCTTACAATTGCCGGAGACTGCGACCGGCGAGTCCGGTAGTTGTTCGAAGAGTGTTGCTAGTGTAAGGCTGCTCTGCTCTGCTCTGCGGGTCTGCGGTCAAGGCCTGCCCGAATACGAATACGACGTTTCTCGCTTCTCGTCTGATTTCATTCTCTAGTTGTTTCGAAGCGTTCTTCATGTGAAGTTTACACTTTGTTTGTGTTCTGCGTTGGGTTCTTTACCTATTTCATGAAATTTGACTATTTTTTTAAGGTGATTTGTTGTTTTGTTTTGGATTACAATTTGAAGTAAGTTTACTTTTTATTATTCAAAGTTTATTTTTATTTATACATAAAATCGAATTTAAGAAGCTAAAGCATTCTCGGATCAAACAAAAAATGTTTGTCTCGTCGCCGTGAATCCAAAAATATATATAACTTGTATACTTGGATGTTAGTCGTCGCTCGCTCGACCAAATTTGTGCCCTCTACTCCTCTGAAGGTACCGGAGCAATTCACACCAAATTTGGTACACATATTATTTAACATCCCATTTGAATCCATTCACAGTTTAAATCCAATCGCCCGTATACTTCCCGAGTTATAGGGCCCCAAAATTTAGAGCCCCCCTTAATACTGCCCTTATAAAAATAATTTAAACACCCAAAAATTCTACTATTAATTCTAAGATATTTTATATCTGTAAGATCTTTTCATATTGTTAACCTAAACCCCGAAAAAAATTATTAAATATTATAATTTTGAATTTTTAAATATGCATTAAAATAATAATTTTTTTTTATCAATATAATTACAAAAAATCGTAAGACTTTTTATATCTATAACATATTTTCAAATTGTTAACCAAAAGGCCATAATAATTAAGAACCACTGCTCGCCCCCCTTAATATTGCCCTTATAAAAATAATTAAAACACCCAAAAATTTTACTAAAAATTCTAAGATATTTTATGTCTACAAGATTTTTTCGTATTGTTAACCTAAAGCCCGAAAAAAATTATTGAATATTATAATTTTGAATTTTAAAATATGCACTAAAATAATAATTTTTTTTATCAATATAATTACAAAAAATCGTAAGACTTTTTATATCTATAACATATTTTCAAATTGTTAACCAAAAGGCCATAATAATTAAGAACCACTGCTCGCAAGGCGAGTTCTACGCATTAGTGCGTTTTACGCGTACTAAATCTTGTTAACTAATAATTATTCCCTACATCACCGGTTTATTTTCGGCCCTAATTATAATTAAATGTATTTTATTACATAATTGCAATTTACAAATAATGTAATTAGGAATCAGCGTAAATTTTAAATCAAATTAGGTTTTGATTCATATTCCATTCTACGGCTAAACTAATTTTTGTTTTTTATTTTCTTGGACGAAATTTAAAAGGAAGTATTGTCATATTTTGCCCTTCCTTGAATCGCATTTAATTATTCTCGATATAATGTCTGTGTCCGTTGAAAAATAAAAAATTAGAATAATTAAACTTAAGACTTGTATATACCACCGAAGAAAACCTCCTATTTTGAAAACATTATCTTAACCGGAAGTAATGGTTTACTCTAAATGCTATTTGTGTATCTCGGAAACCACACGAGTTAGAGAAAAATTTGTTTTATAAAAGTTAAAGCTAATACAATTTTAAGTAACTTTTTTATTTAGAAAATACATTTTCATTTTTAGTATAATTCTTTTTGGACGAAGTCTAAGAAAGTGTAAGCAGTTTTCACAAATTATTTTAGATCGTTTAAACTTTGATAATGTATCTACTAAGTGTTAAATATCATTTGTTGTTTGTTTTATAAAAACAGTTGAAGATCAAATTGCTTTTAAATTTCGTTAGTAGAACATATTAATATTTATTTAGTTCTGATAATAGTGAAATCATTACGGAAATATGTATACACAAATTGTGTTTAATCTTTGGAATTCTCACGTAAGTTGAAACCACTACTTGAAAAATTCGGTTCTTCATAATCAAATGTTATCAAAATGGGAATTCCAAAATACATACTTTTATTTCCTACTTATGAACCAGTTTTTCTAATAATTATGATATGAAAGTAGGTAAATATTTATATGTACAGTGGCGTACGTTAAACTTAAACTATTATACATTATACTGTCGTGTGTCTGTAACGTTCTCGGACCCAAAAAAATCTTGTCTTGTCGCTCTGAATCTAAAAATATTTATAACTCATATACTTGGATGTATATCGCGCGCTCGTAAAAACTAAGTAATTTCTCTGAATGTACCGGGCCGATATTTTTGAAATTTAATATACACATAAACTAGGTGGTCAAGAAGTTCCCCACGCATTTTAAATCCAATCGTCAGTATGGGTCTAGAGTAATAAGGCCCCAAAGTTTGGAGCCTCCTTTAATACAACTCTTAGAAAAAATTTGTAAACATCTAAAATTTTTACTCAAAAATATAAGATATTTTATGTCTAGCGAATTTCTTCAAATTGTGTACCTGAAAGCTATAATAAAATTATGAAAATAATAATTTGGGGGTTAAAAATATTCAAAATAAATCGTATGCCGGACAATATATAAACAGGGAAACAAAATAAACTCAAATAATTTAATATTTAACATAGATTATCACAAATAAAGCAATTTGTTTATTGAAAATAGTAAAACAAAACAAACAATAAACCAACAAATTTGTGATTGATACCTAACGTATAAGTAAGTCTTGTGCTGGCCACCACTGATTTTTTTGACTAATTACTAAGAATAATTCAGACAGGTAAGTTTGAATAAAACTCAACCGGTTATAATATTACGAATCGCAGTTCTTAAATGATTAATTATTAAGGAAAAATACTAGTCAAATAATTATAAAAACAACAAAAAATTAAATACTAAGAAACATCTTTACAATGCAACATAAACAAATTACATAAATTACTTTAATTTTAATAACGAAATTAACTTATTGTTATTTACTGTGTAGGCATTTTTTACCGTTTCCGTTTAAAAATTAAGCTTATCTTTAAATATATTCTGTTATTGTAATGCTTAACTCACCGCGTAGTATGTACAAAAGCGCTAGAAAGTACGGTTGTGCATCTGTAACATTATTAGAAATAATTTTATTGCAAATAAAAACATATTACAATTACGTCTCAATTCTAATAATTCCGAAATTTTAACATCATCAATAGATAATTAATAAAAAGTATGCCCTAAGTACCGCAGAAGCTAAAGCATTCGGTCGTGTGTCTGTAGCATTCTCGGATCAAAAAGTGTTTGTCTCGTCGCCCTGAATCCAAAAATATATATAACTTATATACTTGGATGTTAGTCGTCGCTCGTAAGACCAAATTTGTGCTTTCTATTCTTCTGAAGGTACCGAAGCGATTTACACCAAATTTGCTACACATATTATTTGACAACCCATTTGCATCCCCTCGCAGTTTAAATCAGATCGCCCGTATACTTCCCGAGTTATAGGACCCCAAAATTTAGAGACTCCCTTAATACTGCCCTTATAAAAATAATTAAAACACCCAAATATTCTACTACAAATTCTAAGATATTTTATATCTACAAGATTTTTTCATATTGTTAACTCAAGGGCCGTAAATAAATATTAAATATTATAATTTTGAATTTTAAAATATGCACTAATAAATTCTATTTTTATCAAAATAATCTGCAAAAAATTGTAAGACTTTTTATATCTATAACATTTTTTCAAATTATTAACCTAAAGGCCTTGATAATTAAAAATCGCTGCTCGCATCGATATTACTTATCAGGCGAACCGGGCGCATAGGTGCGTTTAATAATTTTTTTCGGGCTTTAGGTTAACAATATGAAAAAATCTTTAGGCATAAAATATCTTAGAATTATTAGTAGAATTTTTGGGTGTTTTAATTATTTTTATAACGGCAGTATTAAGGGGGGCTCCAAATTTTGGGGCCCTATAACTCGGGAAGTATACGGGCGATTGGATTTAAACTGCGAACGGATTCAAATGGGATGCTAAATAACATGTGTAGCTAATTTGGTATGAATCGGTCCGGTACCTTCAGAGGAGTAGACCGCACAAATTTGGTCGAGCGGGCGACGACTAAAATCCAAGTATATAAGTTATATTTTTGGATTCAGGGCGACGAAACACAAACACATTTTGTTCCTTATTTCGCATCGCCTTAAGTCTTGATCTCAGTCTCGTTCTAAAACCTAAATCTGGCCTCATCGTTCACACTTAAACTATTTGTTGTAACTTGAAAATCAAATAATGGTGTTTGACGTAATTTACGATTGTTAAATATCAGTGGCATTCAAAAAATGTCCACACGCACCATATTTGCATTACAATACTTGAAAACAAAAGGATATAATAATAATAAAAAATGATAAAAACGATAACGCATTTCCTAATAAGATTTACTTTAATATAATTATAGAATAGTCTAGTCGTGTTAAGATAACACGGGATTATTTACAAATGCAATATATAGTTATTAATACAATATTTATTTAAACTAATCACACGCAAACATGTACGCATGTTAATTATAATTATATCTATTGTGTTTGAATAAAATAACTTTTATCTATTTGGCTAAATAGCGCAATAAAATAAAAATATAATACGTACATATTTAATTTGTATTTATAGCGAACCAGTTTGTTTTATGGTAAATTATGCTAGCATTCACACAAATTAATTAAAAATTTCGTTGCTGTGGACGCCTTGTTATGAATTATAATTTTTAAGTGTTTATACCGTAATATTTTAGTTGTAATTACAGTTATAAATGTACCTAGGTATTACAAAGTATGTAATAAAATTTCAGATTTAAAAAATGATTTAATTAAAAACATTATGCAACTTATTGCATTGTGGGTTTTAATTAATGAATAACTACCTTAGCTAATGATACAACTGAAAAATGCTTTGCCTGAGGCACGAAATGGAAACAATTATAAAAATCGTGCTGGTATGTAAATTAAATTGAAACCACTTGAACCGTGATAAAATTCATGTTTCCTGGAATTTATTATTCATAATTGAAGTCATTCTTAAATATAGATTCGTTTAATTTTATTAAAAACAATGGTTACACTTGCTTAATTATTTTTCATACCTATTAGAGTGCCCTACACGTGAAATTTCCTAGACATAAACTTAAAGAATAATTGTATTTGTTTTACATAAAATAACTGAGTACAAACTCAGTTATTTAATTCCCGAAATGGGCATATTTAATTTATTAAATAAGTGTTATACTAAATGTAATCAAACAATGAAATTAAGCTTAATCGACGCAGATTTAAATTTTTAACAAGTTTTGTCTTTACACTTTGCCTGTAAAATGTACAGGGGAGATAATATTTGCATATGAATGCATTCCGGACCACGAGAATCTTAGACACGCGTGCGAAAGCTTTAAGGACTGGTTATCTTTATCTAACGCACTGATATGGACAACCTGTCCTACTTCCACCAAGTTGAGTGCGCAAGCAGGATGGTTGTCATTCTTGTGCGCTAGATAAAGCTAGCTATTGAACTTGGCCTTGAGAAATACTATTATAAATGCACCCTTAGCTCTTCTGTACGTACAGCGAGTTAAAAATCATTGTGAAGCGCATGCGCCTTGATGTAAAGTAAGGTTAAATGTGTTCAAATGTATGTATATGCGTGAAGTAATAGTAGTAACAGCAAAACGTATATAGCATGTAATGTATTCGCTGTATTTGGTCAGAAATGAATTCATAATCGATGGCTATAATACGGTTTGCATGGTTAGACGTGTGCTGACTGTTCTAAGCACGCTATGGTAAGGCTATTGTTCCGCATTCATTTGTTGTTTTGCTGCGGTAGGTATACATACACACACACAGTGTTACTGCGCCTATCTTACACCAATCACTCAAATTTATACGGGTTTCAGTACTTACTGCGAGCAACTATTATTGCTCATAGATTTTAAGTGGCGTGAATCAGAATTTGTATGTACGGTACTGACCGGTGAATGTACTCATACTTTTCCTTCAATTTTTATTAGCTCGACGTACGAAGTAACGAAGTCAAAAAATGTTTGTCTCGTCGCCCTGAATCCAAAAATAAATATATAACTTATATACTTGGATGTTAGTCGTCGCTCGCTCGACCAAATTTGTGCTTTCTACTCCTCTGAAGGTACCGGAGCGATTTACACCAAATTTGCTACACATATTATTTAGTACCCTATTTAAATCCAGTCGCAGTTTGCATCCAATCGCGTGTATACTTCCCGAGTTACAGGGCCCCAAAATTTAGAGCCCCCCTTAATACTGCCCTTACAAAAATTATTGAAACACCCAAAAATTCTACTAATAATTCTAAGATGTTTTATGTCTGCAAGATTTTTGCATTTTGATAACCCAAAGGCCATAAAAAATTAAATTAAATATTATAATTTTGAATTTTAAAATATGCACTAAAAATGTATTTATCGAAATATACAATTTTTTTTTGTCTAATTGAATTATTTGACGGGTGGCGATTTTTCATTTTATAATTTATAATTAACAAGCTTAGGTACAACGCACCTATGCGTCCAGCTCGCCTTAGGTAAGAGGTTGCGAGCAGTGGTTTTTAAATATTATGCCCTTTTGGTTAACAATTTGAAAAATGTTTATAGATATAAAATGTCTTACAATTCTTTGTAGATTATTTTGATGTAAAAACAAATTTAGTGCTTATTTTAAAATTCAAAGTTATAATATTTAATAATTTTTTTCGAGCTTTAGGTTAAGAATAGGAAAAAATCTTGCAGATATAAAGTATCTTAGAATATTTAGTAGAATTTTTGGGTGTTTTAATTATTTTTGTAAGGGCAGTATTAGTGCATATTTTAAAATTCAAAATTATAATATTTAATATTTATTTATGGCCTTTGTGGTAACAATATGAAAAAATCTTATAGGTATAAAATATCTTAGAATTATTAGTAAAATTTTTGGGTGTCTTAATTATTTTTATAAGAGCAGTATTAAGGGGGGCTCTAAATTTTGGGGCCTTATAACTCTGGAAGTATACGGGCGATTGGATTTAAACTGCGAACGGATTCAAATGGGATGTTAAATAACATGTGTAGCAAATTTGGTGTGAATCGGTCCGGTACCTTCAGAGGAGTAGAGGGCACAAATTTGGTCGAGCGAGCGAGCGACGACTAACATCCAAGTATATAAGTTATATATAAATATATGTTTTTGGATTCAGGACGACGAGACAAATACTTTTTGTTTGATTTGAGAATGCTACAGACACACGACTGAAGCTTTAGCTACTTCTGTACTTCGTACGGTCTTTCTTGTCTATTTAAGTGAATACTTGTAAAATATATGTTAGTTTATGACAAGCAAATTTTGAAAATAAGCTGTAATGATACTAATTATTTATTGTGTAATATCTTGTATAGGTAATAAAGATATGTTTGATGTTAAACGTTTTATATTTAATCGACCAGGTATATTGAAATTAGAAACTCATTAAGGAATTTTGACCGTGAACTTGTCTTTATAGCAACAATATATTCTAAGTAATATATAGGTGTATAAATATCTTAATGTCTGATTTATAATTTTCACGTAATAATATTATCTGCACATGTACTAGAAAATGAGCAATTAAAAATAATTACAATTTTTATGTTCGCTGTTATCTGCGTTGTAAAAGGTTTACAATATAACTACATTTATAAGCTGTGTCCAATGGTCTAATAACACTTTAATTGAAACAAATTTGACATTGTCATTAAACTTATTTACCTACTTAAATATTGGCACGTTTCAAAACATACCTCTTCTCTTTTACAACACTCAGGGACGTTTACTACGTTTTCAACATTTACTTCACTAATCGCCGATTAATCGACGATTAATCGCCAAATAAATAATACACTTTATTTATTTACTGAGAACGAAATGAAGAAATATTAATCTTAAAACATTTTGGAATATTATTCTGACTGTTTAAGCCAATATTTATTTTGTATAATATTCACTTTCTCTATTCCGTTTAAAACAAGAATTAGTGGAATTGCATACGTATAAAAAGCCACCGAGTGTAGGTCAGTTGGGTTTATTTTCATTTTCCGCGCAATTAATGCTATGAAATTATAAAAATATAATAATAATCTATTTAGCATGCATGTTTGTGTTTGTATATGATGAATGCATGTTGTTATGCTCTATAGTTTGCATAACCAGGCCGGTTTACTGTTACCGTATAAACACAATAAACTATAATTAGAATGTTACTTTAGTTATGATAATTAATACACCTACTAATTGATCTAAAAGCCGTTTCATTTCCCATATAAGCTTAATATATTCAAGCAATTTCCTAATAAATTTTGTCGTCGGCCAATAAAAATGAACCTGGAATTTTGATTAATATCCAGTTTTAAATTTTAAATTTATTTTATTTATTGGCACTCAAACAGGTTTCATTTTTATTTCATTCGCTATAGCAGTGGTTCTTAAGCTAGGGTACCCGTACCCTTGGGGGTACACTAAGCTTTCTATATAAATAACGTATAAAATAGTAAAAATGCGGTATAATTATATTTATTTTATTATTATATCCGTGTATTAAATAGGATGTGAGTACGAGGTATTCAGAATGCGTGTAACTATTTATCTTTCAGTGAAATAGGTCGTGTATTGAGAGTGATTTAGTGTGTGTGTTAAAAGTGTTTTGTGTTTATTTGAGTGACGTTGATAGCTATAGTTATGAGACGCCGTTTGTGCCTAAAGTAAATATGTTTATTATACAACAATATAAAAAAAGCAATTTTATTGTGTATTATTTAGATAAAAATATAAAACTTTACATATTATTTTTATATACATATTTTCTTTTGTATTTTATATCATTTTATTAGATAATTGTTTGTTTTCCACTTTTTATTATAATATATTTTATATTATGTTAAAATCTTCTATTTGCTGCCGTTGTGAACCGCTACGGAGTAAAATACAAACAGAAACCATTTTATAACGTAAAAAAATAAAATACACTGTTTCTTTTAAATACATTTGCAAAATATATTTCATAATAAAATGACGCATATTGATATTTTGAGTATGCAAATTTGGGTATTTGTTGTTGATGTATTTCTCTGAATATGAATGAATGAATATCTATTGAATTGTATTGATATTAATATACGAAGGGACCAAGTATTTGAAATGATATTTAAGTATAATGCATATGAGCTAATAGTCCGTATTAAATTGAGTTTTTAGGTAATTCTAAAGAGTTGATTATATAAAAAATTTTTTTTTTGAATATGTGAAAACGATGACTATAGACAGTGGTATGTCCGGTATGTTCAGTGGTCCCAACGGTGGCTAGTGTGGTGTGTCCGGTAGTCCCAACGGTGTGAGCAGAGCTGGGCATGAATTCAAATCAACAGGAATCAAAAAGTGCTTTAATTCATGTCAGGATTTAATTCAATTTAATTGTAGCCCATTTAATGAGACCTTAAGGCTTAGGAATCGAATTCATTGGAAAAATGAATTGAATTTATGTATTAATTAAAGGCTTCAAGACATCAAATAGTTTTCAAGGCATCAAAATGACTTCAAGCCCCTCAAGAAGGCTTAAAAAGCATCGAAATTTATAATATAATGGTTTTCTTTAGACTTTAATTCCTTTTGATTGTTAATTTATAATATATAATAACACACAAGGCTTGTAATTATCAAAAAGGCTTCAATTCCTTTTGAATTGTATTCAAGCCACTCAAGAAGGCTTAAAAAGCATCAAAATTTATAATGGAATGGTTTCAAATCGCATTTAAAGTCAAAAGTTATATAATAGATATCTAATTGAACATTTAAAATAGACTTTAATTCCTTTTGATTGTTAATTTATAATATATAATTAAAACACAATGCTTGTAATTGCCACAAAGGCTTCAATTCTTTTTGAATTATTACAGATTTGTAATTGATAAACATATTGTAATTCCATTTGAATTATAACAGGTTTGTAATTAGTAAATAGGTTTTAACACAATTTCACATACTTGTAATTGTCAAAAAAGTTTGAATTCGATTAGAATTGTGAATTGAAATTAATTAAATGTAGGCGATTTGAGCTTGTGAATTATCGAAATATGTTTTATTTTTAATTTGAATTGTGAATTATGAATTCAATTCTACTAGTAATTGATTTGGCCCAATTCTGGCAATATATAAAAACATGCATTTTTGTATATTTAAAAATGTATTTTAAAATGTATTCTGTTCTCTGACTGGGTGGGCCTAGCGTAATCCAACGCAGAATTCAGAATAAAATCGAATCAAAAGCTTCAGTTCTAGTACGGAAATGTATAAAATATTTATACATTTAAAATATTCATAAATACATACATTTTTGAATATTTTAAAACAAATTATGTTCTGCCAATTATGCAAATATAGGATAACCGATAAGGTTAATGGCAAACACATTGTACGGAACCTAAAGAAATAAATATTCATATTTTAAAAATGTTCATGTTAAAATAACATATTTAGAAACTAGAGCAAAACGATAGCAACACGAAGGAAAATGCTGTTAACTCAATCAGTGAACTTATAATTTGCCGCGGGGTCAATTGCCGAGAAATCTTAACGATTCGTTGCTTTGTTATTATTATACTTATATTGTTACTTTCCTACAAATTAGTTTCAGAACTTATTACTTTCTTATACGTAATATATATAAAAAAAAAGAATTGTGATTTGAAATTACGAGTTAAATTTCAAAAAGAAAAAAAAATTAGGTAGATATATTTCTAATCGTAGTATTGTAGGTTCGGTATGTAATAGTAGAGTCGTCGAGCAAAACACGCACACGTGAGAGGCACAGATCCGTAACCATACTTACGGAAACTATCCGGCAGATATAAATTCATAATAAACAGGTGTGCAGTGAGCACCGATGCAATTTGCAGGTGTTATGAAATATCGCTGACTGTTAGTCACTCCGTGTGTGTGTGTGTCTGTGTGTCTGTGTGTGGTGCTTCTCTTTGTGCACCGTAATAATTGGCCGACTCGCTTATGTGTGCTTCCCCCGTTCGACAATAGATATCAAATGCTGCAGCCAGTGTTGCCACATACTACTATAACATATTAGGTTTCATTGAAATGTATCTCAAAATGCAGGAGCCTAATTCTATTTGAAATTTGATGTCAACCGTGCAGTAATAAACTACTATAGTTTTACATACATTTTGTATAGAATGTATTTTATGTGAGCTATAAAACAAAAGGGTAATAAAATCATAATTATCAGGAAACTAGCATACAAAGTACAGCTCTAAGCTGCACGTGTTACGGCTCAAAATAGTTTAATACAATCAATATAGCTAACTTGACCAGACAAATGTTACCCTAGCCATGCGTTCTAAAATAACAAGTTTATTACTATTCGACTGGGGTATAGTCTCTGGACCGTAGGCGGTTGGACTTGCCAGGGATGTACTTATATCTTTTCTGTACGATAATAAACATAGAATTAGGAGATAATGAACGCCGAGATTTATATATATATTTGTTGTAATATTGACAAACGAAGTTAAAACAGTATTATATTTCTCAAAGCTGATTTAAATATTGCTAACGATATGATAAAAACATTTATCTGATCAGTACGAAGTACCATTCGATCGTGTGTCTGTAGCATTCTCGGATCAAAGAATTTCCTTAATAAAAAGTATTTGTACTACCCTTATGCCCTCGCCGTACGAAGTACCGGTTGTATGTCTGTAGCATTCTCGCATCAAAAAATGTCCTTAACCAAAAGTGTTTGTCTCGTCGCCCTGAATCCAAAAATATATATAACTTATATACTTGGATGTTAGTCGTCGCTCACACGTAAGACCAAATTTATGCCCTTTATTACGCTGAAGGTACCGCACCGATTCACACCAAATTTGCTACACATATTATTTAGCAACCAATTTGAATCCACTCGCAGTTTAAATCCAATCGCCCGTATACTTCCCGAGTTATAGAGCCCCAAAATTTGGAGCCCCCGTTAATACTGCCCTTATAAAAATAATTGAAACGTCCAAAAATTCAACTAATAATTCTAAGATATTTTATATCTACAAGATTTTTTCATATTGTTAACCTAAAGGGCATAAAAAATTATTAAATATAATTTTGAATTTTAAAATATGCATTAAAAAAATATGTTTTAATCAAAATAATCTACAAAAATTGTAAGACTGTTTATATCTATAACATTTTTACTAATTGTTAACCAAAAGGCTATAATAATTCAAAAACGCTGCTCGCATCGTATATATTACTTATAAAGGCGAGCTGGACGCATAGGTGCATGTGTTGTACGCATGTTTCCGTTGGATGTAATATTTAATACTTAAAACAAAAGTTTAAGACCACAATCTGTGTGTGTGAACGCTCTAGAATTAAAACTGTCGATGGTAAACTTTAAACTCCAAATTTGAATGCTATAAATTAATTTGAACTATTCTCAAATAATTTGATGACATATATAGCAAGTTTTAAACAGTATCTAAGTCTAATAGAACCTTTTTATCATGAAAATCGTATGTATTAAGTTGTTATACCTAAATGTATTGTTTCCCGTTAAGAGAGCTTCTCAGTTTTAATTATAATATTTTTAATTACTCGATTTTTCTTTAGAGTAAATCAGGAAGTAAGGAAAATATAAACAAATCATTGCAAGTTTTTCATTTAGACAGTTTTATGCATTAGGCACGTACCAATAAATTATTATTAATGAACATCAACAGTAATAAGTGTATATATATATAGTTTTAATAAAGCAAAAGAAATGAGTGAAGTTTGCTTGGCCGAACAGCGAACATACATACATATGTATATATAAATAATGGTGAGCACACGCGATTTTCTTTGTCCGGTCCGGTTCGACGACGATCGACTCTGAGCGCGCGCGTTAGTTGGCTGCCGTATACGTACATAATCTTAATTATATATCAGAGCGATTAAACAGATATCTAATATCTAATTTATAGATTCCCCGTTGCGGTAATTCTAGAATATCATTATCTATAGATCATCTGGACGCATGAACGATGCCTAGGTATCTTTCAAGCTCACCAGACCACACTTATCAACAGCCGCTGTTGCCACAAAGCATTTCTTTTTTTTTCATTACTTTTTGTGTGTTTTTGTTTGTTTTAAAGAGTATGAATTTACCTATATAGAATCAAGGACGTATTGTGTCCGGTTTCTCACTGTTAATTTGCTTGTTTTTACAAATAATCAGCGAAAGGCATCCTTATTTTTATATTCGCTATACGAAGAGCTAAAGTATGCGATACTACAAATATCTTAAGAAAATGTTCTTGTCTCGTCGCCCTGAATCATAAAATATATATAACTTATATACTTGGATATTAGTCATCACTCGCTCGTAAGACCAAATTTGTACCCTCTACTGCTCTGAAGGCGCTGAAGCTATTTGAACCAAATTTGCTACACATATTATTTGGTACCCCATTTGAATCCCCTCGCAGTTTTATTTCAATCGCCCGTATACTTCCCGAGTTATAGGGCCCCGAAATTTAAAGCCCCCCTTAATACTGCCCTTATAAAAATAATTTAAACAGTTAAAAATTCAACTAATAATTCTAAGATATTTTATATCTACAAGATTTTTTCATATTGTTAACCTAAAGGCCATAAAAAAATAATGAATATTATAATTTTAAATTTTAAAATATGCATTTTTTATCAAAATAATATAATTTTTTTATCTTTCAAATATTTAACCAAAAGGTCATAATAATTAAAAACTGCTGCCACATCGCATATATTACTTATAAGGCGAGCTGGACGCATAGGTGCGTTGTACGTACCGAATTTTGTTTTTATTTAAATAACATATATTTTAAGACTTTTTATATCTACAAAGTCTCAAAGGCCACAAATATTTATTAAAAATAATAATTCTGAAATATAACATATAAATTTTTTCTTTTAATATAACAAATAAATCTACACAAACAATCTTAAGAATTTTTATATCTATAACATTTTTGCAAATTGTGAAACAAAAGACCATAAAACATTAATTAAAAATAATGATTTTAAAATTTTAATTATTATAGGGTGTCTGAATGTGTTAATTTCTGCACATCACGTTGTCTTGTGCAATTCGCGTTTGCAATTGTTGCAATCAATTCTATATTACAAAATTGGATATCAATCAATGACTCAATTAAACAATTGCTTTCATTATTGTGTTTTATCATTTTATCTCTTCAAAATTCAGTAGTAATAAATACGTATTCTTTATTAAACAAACTTCTTATACTGAATTTAACAAGATTCGTACAACGCACCGATGCGTCCAGCTCGCCTTATAAGTAATATATGTGATGCGAGCAGCGGTTTTTAATTATTATGCTCAACTCAAAGTAAATTAAGTTTGGAATCAAGTAAAGGGTTACTTTCACAAAGTCCAGTAAACGTTATAGAGTAATTTAATATAATATATTTATAGTTACATATTATTATACTGGTCACCTAGTTATTATTTATTTAAAATATACGGTTAAATTAACGTAAGGTTTACTTTTACTTTGGAAAGGATCATTTTTTAACTCAAAAACTTACTTTTAGTTATGAAAGTATTAAAAGCGAATGTTGGGTGTGGCTGAGAAAAGGATTAAAGGAGGACCAGTTTTCAGTTTCACTATTACATATTAATAATTTTTTAAATTTTATTATATAGTGATATTTTTATTTTTACTTTCTTGGACAAAGTCTAAAACGTATCTATTAAATATTTTATAAACATTATTCTACGTATAAGAGCTCGTGAACATTTTATATAGCGCAATACACACAATTTGGCTTTTTTTTTTAATTCGTTAAATTTTTATAATTAGTTATAACAATTATCTTTTTCACATCATATATTCTATAATTTTTTTCTCTCTGAATAAACGTCTTAACCTTGATCTTGCTTCAAAATTACGTAATACAAAATGGGAAGTGGCCTTCACTCGACTTATTATGTAATATTGTGTCATCAAAGAAGTGAAACGTAAATGTAACAAGGCTAATTCAAAAGCGATTTTTTAGTAAATGGTACAATTTCCAAAAAAACTTTTCAAACAAAAGTTGTTTGGTAATTTATTATCTTCAACTTTTATAAGAATAACATTTTCTTTAACGCATGCCGTTTACGAGATATTCAAAGAATGATACGAGTAAACAAGCACTTCCGTTTTAAATCTAGTAAGTTTTCTTTCCCGTAAAATACAAATCTTAAATTTTATGTTTAACGGTTGTAGACCAATTACAGACATACAGATGTCATTGTGAAGATAGTCAAAATGAATTCAATGACCTTCAAAACGGATATTTCCATTAATACATAACATATAAGAGAGTAAAAGTAAAAACAATTTGTCTTATTTTCCATTTTACATAACATAAGTTGTTTATAATTTAAATGCTCCTACGAATTAAGTCTTCGCAATTATTTTGACAAGGATTTATTATAGTATAATTTATTTTTATGATTTTTATTACTTCAAATTTGATGTTATATCTAATTTGTGAAAAAAATACACAAAGCATGTGCCGCTAAAACCGTATAATTTTCAAATGAACCTTGGGCGAAATAAAATGCCTCATGCAAATTTTATTTACTTCTAATTGTGTTTCGGATGTCAAATTAACAGTAAATTATGAACTGTAAAACCTGAGAATGAGAGTAATATAACAATGATTCATTACACAAAAATAATAATTGCAGTGCTCTACACTGGACGTTCTTGTGGGTATAATTATAAAACTGGAGTGGCCTTCACTCGACTTCCTTGTCCTTTGGTTATTTATATTAATAATAATGTTTTATATTGTTTTAAATTCACCTTACGATTATTATGAAACAAAATCAATATATATTGTAACTAGGGAAACGTACCATTTTCAAAAGCAATTTTTACGTAAATGGTACCTATTTCGAAAAAACTATTCAAACAAAAGTTGTTAGCAATTTTAATATCTTCAACTTTAGTAGGAATCACTTTTTCTGTAACTCATGCCGTTACCGAGATATTAAAGAAGTAATTTATTTCCGGTTAATATATGGTTTTCAATAATTAGAAATCATTCTAACTAATTCCATGTAATTCCAAATAACTCGTAGTAATTCAAAGTAATTCCAAATCACTCTACGTAATTCAAGCTAATTTCTAAAAAAATCCTTGTCCTTTGGTTATTTATATTAATAATAATGTTTTATATTGTTTTAAATTCACCTTACGATTATTATGGAGCAAAATTAATTTATATTGTAACTAGGGAAACGTACCATTTTCAAAGGCAATTTTTACGTAAATGGTACCTATTTCGAAAAAACTATTCAAACAAAAGTTGTTAGTAATTTTAATATCTTCAACTTTAGTAGGAAACACTTTTTCTGTAACTCATGCCGTTACCGAGATATTAAAGAAGTAATTTATTTCCGGTTAATATATGGTTTTCAATAATTAGAAATCATTCTAACTAATTTCATGTAATTCCAAATAACTCGTTGTAATTCAAGGTAATTCCAATTCAGTCTACGTAATTCAAGCTAATTTCTAAAAAATATTCCTTGTCCTTTGGTTATTTATATTAATAATAATGTTTTATATTGTTTTAAATTCACCTTACGATTATTATGGAGCAAAATTAATTTATATTGTAACTAGGGAAACGTACCATTTTCAAAGGCGATTTTTACGTAAATGGTACTTATTTTGATAAAACTATTCAAACAAAAGTTGTTAGAAATTTTAATATCTTCAACTTTTGTAGGCATCACTTTTTCTGTTACTCATGCCGTTTTCGAGATATTAAAGAAGTAACAAGAGCAATTTATTTCCGGTTTAGATATGGGTTTCAATAACTCGATAAATTCATGTAATTCTAACTAATTCCATATTACTCGTTGTAATTCAAGGTAATTCCAAATCACTCTACGTAATTCAAACTATTTTTTTTTAAATTTAGACTTTTGCAACAAATTTAGTACCTATACTTTCTTATAGAAAACCTTCACTTCCGGTCGGTTTAGGAATTTTGATGCAACACTTTCTCGTTCTATTTTGTTGTAGAATGTAGTATATTCCGTGGAAGCAACAATTCAGCCTTAACATTAAACATCGTACGCATCATTAAACACAGCAGTTGTATATGATGCTTCTTTGTAAGTAAAGTGTAAAGGCATTCAGTGGCCGGTGGGAATATCGAGAACGGGAAGTTAACAATTTCATTATACTATAGCAGTCGTAACCAACGTTTGTTCTTCAAACAAAATAAACCATCAGTCAGTCAAGACAGGACAATGTCAAAAGGTTGTGACAACGCCCGCGTAATCATCACACACATGCCATGACACACACACGCACACGCAAACACACTGCAATTAATCTAATGATTCATGGTCTCGTGACAATGAAATTAGACATAGAATATGCGATATTATTATATTGGCAAAGTGATTTTAAAACACGTCAGTGTCGCCGCTTGCCATGTGTTAAATATGAAATAACCTATGAAAGGAAAACATTTAATTTCTTAATTCATTGATAATACTGCCTCGCTTTTAGTTTTCTGCACGTGGTGTACAAAATAGCCATAGTATTCGGCACTTGTAATAATTTAGGCACAAAATATCTGCAGTGCCTTGTAAACCGGTTACTACGACTTTCGGAAACTAACCGGTTATTACCTAACCGATTAATAACTTAGCCGAGCTGAATAACCGGTTATATTTAGCGGTTAGTTAGTTAACTGTTTATGAGTAACCGGTTAACCAGTTTATATATTTGTTAACCGAGTACTCGGTTAGCCAAATAACCAGTTAGCGAGTTATCGGTTAAGCAAGCAACCGATTAGTAAGTAATCAGTTAGCGAGTAACCGGATCAGTTACCCGGTTTTTCAGATAACTATTATTTTAATAAGCGGTTAATCGGTTGCTATTGAAATATCTAATATTTATGTAGACATAAATATAGGTTTTTGAACGTATTTTCTTTATGTAAACCCATTTTTACTTTTATAACACTCGTTAATCGGGGATTAGTAGAAATGTTTAATGATCTATACTCTACAAGAATATTCAGTATAGAACTGGCTTCTATTTGATTATCCGGCTAACCGGTTACTCGCTAACTGATTACTGATCGGTTGCATGGTTAACTGATATCTCGCTAACCGGTTATTTGACTAACCGAGTACTCGGTTAACATGTATATAAATTGGTTAACTGGTTACTTATAAACTAACCGCTAAAAAATAACCGGTTATTTAGTACCGGTTTACTAGATAACCGGTTAGCTGGATTGATTTGACAGCCCTAATAAATACGGTTGAACTACAAATGAGATACAATAAACGGCTTAATCCGTTTTAATATATCTAGTATAAAATTAAAATGAATAAGGCCATAAATGGTCATTTTTATTTCAATTTGCAAAAATAATAAAGCTATTTTCAAAATACAGTCGAATCTCGTTAACACGAACACCTCTATAGCCCGAAGAAATTCTCGATTTCCCTTCTGTAGAAAAACAAAAACCTTTATAACACAAATAAAGACATCCTCTTAACACGAAGTCGATGTTTCACTAATCCACACCTCTATTGCACGAATTTTGACGTTTCCTACCTATAACACGAGGTTTAACTCTATAACACGAAGTTTACCTCTATAACACGTATTTTACCTCTATATCACGAAGTTTTTAAATCTATAGCACGAAGTTTACCTCTAAAACACGAAGCTTGCCCTTTATAAAGCGAAGTGAAAGATTGGGGAAAACTTGTGATTCTCTCGTTGAGTAAAATAATTAATTATTTTCAAAAATAAATAGCTTTTATTCGACAAGTATGTATTTGTGCATCTATAATAAATTAATAAATAAAATCTTTGTACAATACACATGTGAATATAACGCGAATTTTATTCTTTCTTTGTCTGTTTAACTCGAACTCTCGATAACATGAATTTAATATTTTCTGAACGCCATACCGCAATTGTACAATACACATGTAAATATAACCCAAATTTTATTTTCTCATAGTCTGTTTAAGTCTCGATAACATGAATTTAATTTAATTTGTAGTCCTTGATAACAAAAATAACCTCTATAACACGAAATTTTTCGTATTTTCCCTCGTTTTTCATAAAATACATTATTTAGAACGAAGTCTAAAAAGAAGTACTTATGTTAAATGTTTAATATACGTGGGCTATTAACCTCCGGTGCCCTTGTCTAGGAGAACAACTCGGTATCAGTGCCCCAAGCATTGAATCCTGCCTAGACACGTTTGTACATTAGGTTTTTTTTGTAAGTAGGAAATTTGTCTGTCAATATTAACAAACAAAAACAGGGTTAAAGACGTGGCACATCCTACACTACAGAGGAAACCTATTCGCATGCGCTGAACCAACAAAAACAATCATAAACTATCCTCAGGTCGTTAATACAACGAACAGTGGAAACTTTTAGACCTCATTCGGCTCCCTTCGTATATATGTATCGTGCATACCTGGCTCTTTTCAAAAGACCATAAGAATGAGGCACTTCGGTAAAGGTTGGAAATATTCCACCATAGTTGTTCGGAGTAATGTTACCAGCATCTAATTTTACACCAGTTTCTTGGTGTGCAGGTGTGTGCATCCCCGTGTGAAATAACAACAACAACAACAACAAACAATGCCCTCAATTTGGTTTCTTTTTAAAATTTCTTTAAAGGCCCCAGACATGATTTGTGTTGACTGTATTATTTATGTGTGTGTTGTGTTTGGATGCGAACCAATGTGACCTTGATATTGCGTCATTATCATTAAAGTTGTTGCAGGCAGAGACTGTCTGTCCTGTTGGTATGTTGAAGAAGCCCCGTTGTTAGCCTCTCGCCGACAGATTCATATGCAGCACACGAACGTTTCTTTCATTTTCATATCGTGTTCTTTTGGTTGTGTTCGGTATACCTACCTACCTACCTACACTTGCCTGTAAAATGTGTACCGTTGCTTCATCCCACAGATAGCGGCAGCCCAAATGAACATACTTGATTTTTTTTTGAGCAATTAAAGGAAACTGTACCATAATTACCATATGTATATATATATAAAAGAAAGTGTAGTCCACTGCAAATGATTTAAGGGGCATTTATAATCGCCTTGCTTCACGTCATGTTTACCTTGTAAGTATTAGTTATCTTTATCTAACGCACCAACATGGACAACCTGTCCTACTCCCACCATGTTTAGTGTGCAAGCAGGATCGTTGTCATTCGTGTGCGCTAGATAAAGATAGCACCGTTCTATTATAAATGCACCCTTAAAAATTGTTCACATCGAAACAATTAGTAATTAAGCATAGAAAATTACAAATAATAATCTAGTTTGTATTATGACAAGCAATGTTAACATTCCATAACATGTATTTTTATGTAATAAATACGTAGTTACAATTTCTAAAAACACAAGCTTAGGTACAACGCACTTATGCGTCTAGCTCGCCTTATAAGTAATATATGCGATATGCGAGCAGCGGTTATTAATTATTATAGCCTTTTGGTGTTAACAATTTGAAAAAATGTTATAGATATAAAAAGTCGTACAATTTTTTGGAGATTATTTTAATATAAATGCAAGCATCTATGCGTCCAGCTCGCCTTATAAGTAATATATGCGATGCGAGCCCAAATGAATATACTTGAATTTTTTGAACAATTAAAGGGAACTGTACCATAATTAGCACCTTTGGGATATATATATATATATATATATATATATATATATATATATATATATATTAAAGAGTGTAGTGCACTGCAAACGATTTAAGGGGCATTTATAATAGCCTTGCTTCACGTCATGTTTTCCTTGTAAGTATTAGTTAACATGGACAACCTGTCCTACTCCCACCATGTTTAGTGTGCAAGCAGGATCGTTGTCATTCGTGTGCGCTAGATAAAGATAGCTATTTAACTTGGCGTGACGCACCGTTCTATTATAAATGTACCCTTAGAGTGAATAAGAGCCTTGTTCCGGTTGAAAGGTGTTTTTAAATGCTGCAACAACATTTGTTTGACATAATATGACAAAGAAAGCTAAAGCTATCGCAGCGTGCTAATGCCCGGTGCCAATAAGTACCCGAGCAATGCATTGTCTTGTTTTAATCTTGAAGTAATATGTTTTATTACTTCATAGTTGGCTGATTGCAATGAGCATAGCACATAATAAGTGGCGCTGCACAGCAACAACATACGTTACACACATCAAATTAATTGCATGCTCAGACGGAATATTCATATTTATTTCCTCATTCAGGAACGGGAATTTAAAAAATAGGATATGTTTTATATAATTATAGTACGGAATTCTGTAAACTTATTATTCTTTGCATTTCCTATTATTAACCTTTTATTGTCATATATACATTTTTGATCCATGCTTAAAGAAGAAAACCTATTATAACTACTGAATTTTGAAGATATAATAGATAATAATGCGATTGTTATTGATTGATTCTTGTCAAGTAGAACTTACTTTCTTATATTTAAAGATCCACCGGTTTCTTAATAGTTATTCAGCAGTTGATTTAAATTCGCTTAAAGTCTTTATTGTCCTAATTATTTTCCAAATTCCAATAAAATATAACAAATATAACTAACATAATCTAGGTTTATCTAGTTTTTAATAACTTAAACAGCAGATCAAACGTATGTTTAACAACCACAGGTTGATTGCCAAGGCAAAAAAAAAACCGCCAGGAGGCCGCAGCTGTTATAAAGTAACTACAGGCTTTACACGACATAAAACTATCGTAATTTCGACAACAATTACAACCATTTAATGTACTGGTGATTAATCAGCCAGTGCCAGCTAATTCGGACATTAATTTTATAATTTGATTGAATGGGAAATAACCTTCGGCTGTTTGTGTTAACCTAGATGTCATTTGTTGTTGATTTCAAGAAATTCGGCATTCAAATTTTTATAATTAATATAGCATTAAAGCAAAGGTTATGGGAAGTTTTTTTAAAAAATTATTATTAGGTATAATTTATTTCTTTTCATTGCGTTATAATTAAGATGTTGAATTTTCTTTAGGTTTTTTTATTATAAATGGTACTTAAAATGACAGCAAATCACTAAATTAATATAACCTTTTTTTACAAATAAATAAATAAGGCTGGTGACTAGTTTGGTTTGATGGTTTTCTAAAAAAATCTGTAGTGTCCTACACTGAACTAGAGCTGGTAAAAAAATCGTTTAATTAAAATAGATTTTTAGATTTTTATAATTTTATAAAATCGATCGATTTAAAAATGTTCTAATTCCATTTTAAATCTGTTATTCGGTTTTAATAGATTTTTTAATCGCTATTCGGTTTTTTATATTTTTTATTTTTCGTTTTTATCGTCTGTATCGATTAATTAAAATAAATTTTTAGATTTTTATAATTTAAAAAATCGATCGATTTAAAATTTACAAGATAACGATCTATCGATATTATTACTCTAATTCCATTTAAAATCGGTTATTCGGTTTAAATAAATTTTTTAATCGTTATTCAGTTTTTTATATTTTTTAATTTTCGTATTTATCGTCTGTATCGATTAATTAAAATAGATTTTTAGATTTTTATAATTTTAAGAAATTGATCGATTTGAAATTTATAAGATTACGATCTATCGATATTATCGTTCTAATTCCATTTAAAATCGGTTTTTCCGTTTTGGTAGATTTTTAAATCGATATTCAGTGTTTTATATTTTTAATTTTTCGTTTTTATCGTTAATATCGATTAATTAAAATAGATTTTTAAATTTTTATAATTTTAAGAAATTGATCGATTTGAAATTTATAAGATTACGATCTATCGATATTATCGTTCTAATTCCATTTAAAATCGGTTTTTCCGTTTTGATAGATTTTTAAATCGATATTCAGTGTTTTATATTTTTAATTTTTCGTTTTTATCGTTAGTATCGATTAATTAAAATAGAGTTTTAGATTTTTATAATTTTAAAAAATCGATCGATTTGAAATTTAGAAGATTATTATTCTAATTCCATTTAAAATCGGTTATTCGGTTTTATTAGATTTTTTAATCGCTATTCGGTTTCTTATATATTTTATTTTAATCGTCTCTTATTCGATTTTTGCGTTTTTATGCCGATTTTTATTAATTGATAAAATCGACTAGTTATACACTTTCTTGTACACTCGAATCTACAAATACGTGCAAATATTTTGTGGTGTATTTGTATTATTTTATTTCTATTCCAATATGAACTTTCATAATATTGATTTGTCTTGTTTTAAATTCTGACATTCGTTTAAATTGCGATTATCATGAAATTTCAAAAACATTGTTCGAAAAGAAGTAGCACGAGTTTACTTTAACAAGAATCTAATTTTTTAGATTATAATACTTCGCCCAAGAAAGTAAAAACGTAACATTAACGGGAATATAGCTATAAAAAGAAATCTGTGGAAGTTAAAATCATTGAGATTGCCATTTTTCGTATTAACAATACTTCATTTTAGACTTCGTTAAAAGTCCCAAAAAATGTTTAAACTCGAGCGGGTTTTATGATGTGTATAATAACTTAACGTTTATTTGATTTTAATATAACAATGTTTACGCATTCTGAATAACCGCAAAAGCTAAAAAACGTTATAAGTAACGGCCAAAGTAGCTGTCAAAGTAGCACAATCTTACCGAACAACACGAACATAAATCATAGATAGGTGTACTAACTATATATATGTATACAAGGAATTTGTAAGATTTTCTATTTATTTAACTCCAGCGAGAATTTATATAAATACTGTAGTGAAAATAACTGTGTTTATTTATTTGTTTTAAATTTTCCATTTAAGTCGTCATTTTATTTGTTCAACATTAAAAATACCGCATATAAAATTATTGGAATTTATATTAATTTATCGTTATGTCGAAATATACTCTATTTTTAACTAGTTAAGAATGTTTATAGCAATTATAATAAAATAAACCTATTTATTATAATGTATGCATTAAGTTCTGCATATTGAAACTCTATATTTCTCTAAAGAGTAGTGAACATGTTGTGAACGTTTTAAAGAGGTCGAAGAAGAGTACAAAATGTGTGTGAACGTTCCTAAGAGTAGTGAACATCTTATGACGTTTAAAGAGGTCGTAGAAGAGTACAATAGCTGTGTGAATGTTCTAAAGAGTAGTGAACATGCGGTGAACGTTCTAACTAGGGTTTAGAAGAGTACATAACGGTGTGTGAACGTTTTACAGAGTACATAAGGGTGTGTGAACGTTTTAAAGAGTACATAAGGGTGTGTGAACGTTTTAAAGAGTACATAAGAGTGTGTGAACATTTTAAAGAGTACATAAGGGTGTGTAAACGTTTTAAAGAATAGTGAACATGTTGTGCTCATTCTAAAGAGGTCGTAGAAGGGTACAAAGAATGTGTGAACATTCTAAAGAGTAGTGAACATGTTGTGAACGTTTTAAAGAGTTCAAAGGATGTGTGAACGTTCTAAAGAGTAGTGAACATGTTGTGAATATTCTAAAGAGGTCGTAGAAGAGTACAAAGGGTCTGTGAACGTTCTAAAGAGTAGTGAACATATTACGAATGTTCTAAAGAGGTCGTAGATGAGTACAGAAGGGTGTGTGAACGTTATAAAAGTAGTGAACATGCTGTGCAAATACTGTATTGTTTGTTAATCAATCAAATAACAATGGATTTCATTCTTGTTCTTCCTCTTTAAAAACCAGTCATAAATAAAATTAAAAATATTCTTTCTACATAATAAAAATATCTGAAGTGGCCTTCACTAGACTTTTTTTGTATTAAATTCATTATATCATTGCCATGAAACAATATCAATATTTGTGTTAATTAGAAAAACGTAAATGAAACATGCATATTTTTACAGGCAATTTTTGAGTAAATGCTACATTTTTCGAAATTACTTTTCAAATAAAATTTGCTAGAAATTTCAATATCTTCAACTTTTATAAGATGCACTTTTTCTCTAACTCGTGTCGTTTACGAGATACGCAAAAAAATACGCGAGTATACCAGTAAAGAAGTAAAATTGTTTTCCAATTCGCGTATTGAATTGTAATTTAATTCTAGTAATTCGTAAAATTAATTCTAATTCATGAATATGTCTTTTGTTACAGGTGAAATTCATCAAAACCATCAATAATTTATGAAGAAAACCACAACCAACAAAACAATAAACAAAGCAAAATGAAACAATAGAAATTACATAAAGTACACAATACACATTTTGTCACCTGACATATTTCGGGAAGGTTACAAAATTAACCCAAAAAAAAAGAATTACACACAAACTGACTGAAATTAAGCATTACTGGTGGTGGTGCGTAAACGTGTGAAATGTTGTCGGTGCGCGCGTGAACGTGTTAATTCTTGTGTGGCAAGATGGCGGACGATTGTACGGACGGTGAGGTGATTTTTCCGAACTTTGCGCTCGAGCGGCGAAAAGCGCCGTCGCTAGAAGCGATCTACAATGAGATGCCGTGCCGGAGGCAGCCGAAGGAATTCGGGCGCAGAGCGCTGAAGACCTTGTTCAATCGGTTGCGACTGAAGCGATATGCAAGCGTTGATATTTCCACGCCGGATCCGCTGTACAAGGTTGCTTATCTGGGGAACGTCCTGACCGGCTGGGCCAAAGGTAACACTCCATTTTTATCGCTTTATTATCGTTATTGAATTAGAGTGGCAGTCAAATTGCGAACACAAAATAATGTTTTTAACCCATAGCCATTATTAGTTAAGGGAAGTTGGATTATTTGTGTTTAATCTTTTCATATTCGTAAATGAGTAGAAAATCGAAAAAATTAGTAAAATCGGACTGAAACTTCCCGAGAAAAGTGCATAATAGTGCTTTTTTTTAATGTATTTCGAGTGCATCGCTACACTATTTTTGAAATATCTCCGGTTATATTAGCCATAAAAAAATAAAAAAAATACCAAAATACTCATAAGTTAATAGACTATCGAACTGTATAGGTTACATTAAAAATGCATCATAACCTCAAAAAGCAAAAAATTACCTAATATATATATATATATGATTTTTTACTAATAATGCAATAACTAACATAAAAATCGTCAGATCGTTTTGAAAATTGAAGGAAATAAGTATTTTTATGTTATAAATACGTGGTTAAATTTTCTAGATGAATAAGCTTAGGTACAACGCACCTATGCGTCCAGCTTGCTTTATAAGTAATATATGCGATGCGAACAGCGGTTTTTAATTATTATGGCCTTTTGGTGTTAACAATTTGAAAAATGTTATAGATATAAAAAGTCTTATAATTTATTGTAGATTATTCATATATAAAAACAAGCTTAGGTACAACGCACCTATGCGTCCAGCTCGCCTTATAAGTAATATATGCGATGCGAACAGCGGTTTTTAATTATTATGGCCTTTTGGTGTTAACAATTTGAAAAATGTTATAGTTATAAAAAGTCTTATAATTTATTGTAGATTATTCATATATAAAAACAAGCTTAGGTACAACGCACCTATGCGTCCAGCTCGCCTTATAAGTAATATATGCGATATGCGAGCAGCGATTCTTAATTATTATGCCTTTTTGGTTAACAATTGGAAAAAATGTTATAGATGTAAAAAGTCTTATAATTTGTTGTAGATTATTCAAATATAAAAACAAGCTTAGGTATAACGCACCTATGCGTCCAGCTCGCCTTATAAGTAATATATGCGATATGCGAGCAGTGGTTTTTAATTATTATGGCCTTTTGGTGTTAACAATTGGAAAAAATGTTATAGATGTAAAAAGTCTTATAATTTGTTGTAGATTATTCATATATAAAAATAAGCTTAGGTACAACGCACCTATGCGTCCAGCTCGCCTTATAAGTAATATATGCGATATGCAAGCAACAATTTTTAATTATTATGCTATTTTGGTTAACAATTTGAAAAAATGTTATAAATATAAAAAGTCGCACAATATTTTGTTCATTATATTGATAAAAATAAAAAAAGAATTAGTGCATATTTCAAAATTAAAAATTATAATATTTAATAATTTTTTATGGCCTTTAGGTTAACAATATGAAGGAATCTTGTAGACATAAAATATCTTAGAGTTATTAGTAGAATTTTTGGGCGTTTTAATTATTTTTATAAGGGCAGTATTAAGGGGGGCTCTACAATTTGGGGCCCTATAACTCGGGAAGTATACGGGCGATTGGATTTAAACTGGGAATGAATTCAAATAGGATGCCTAGTAATATGTGTAGCAAATTTGGTGTAAATCGCTCTGATTCCTTCAGAGGAGTAGAAACACAAATTTGGTCGAGCGAACGACGTCTAACATCCAAGTATATGAGTTATATATATATATATATATATATATATATATATATATATATATATATATATATATATATTTATGGATTCAGGGCGACGAGACAAACACTTTTTGGGAATTGTTTTGTTTCGAAAATGCTACAGACATACGAACGATTGCTTTAGCTTCTTCGGTACACACACAGACATAATGAAAATTATCAATATGAATTCAAGGATGCTCAAAAAGTGTATTTCCGTTTAAATCTCGAGTTAGTTACAATAATTTTAAGTTTCGCCAAGACAATAATATACTTTTTTCCGAACGCCGAAATTGTTGATATATTAAAATTGTAATTAATATCTATAGTCTAGGTTCAAAGCAATGAAAATGAAATTACTTTGAGTTGTTTTCTAGCAAATACAACGTGCATTTCGTTGTTTAGGTATGACAGATACAGGTGGCCTTTGTATTGGGGGGATTGTTGGTTGTGTAGTGTGTTCGTGGCTTTCTCTTATGCGAATTCTTGGCCATACTCACTTCCCGTTCTGACTTAAAGCGTTAACAGTTTCCTGTACAAGTTTTTCAAATTAACAAGAAATGTTATAGTCGCCATGCGCACGTTCTACTTGTGTACGGATTTACACGCACCATACAGGGTGTTGAAACGAAAAACTTGTCACAAAATATACACACTTTTTACCAGAGTTGATGATTTTATCTTCCTACATTACATGAACTGAGATATACATTTTTATAACATTTTATTTCACAATTTCATGTTCAGATTCTATGCAAATAAATGATAAGATTTGTTTTATGTTCTTGATTTCCCAAACTCTCTTTGTATATTTTTGCCTTTTTTCGACGAAGTATTAGAAACATGATTCTAAAAAATATTAAAGATATTTCAATTTCTAGCAACTTTAGTTTGAAAATTAGGATTTATACATGAAACGAATTTCTATGAATTAATTAATTATTATTTTTCTGAGAATGTTACAGACACACGACTAAATATTATATTTCATATGTAGATTTTGACGAACTAAATATGGATTTAATTTTTTTGTCGCACGTGTTTTGCCTTTTATGTATGAAGGAAAGATATTCGTTTTAATTAAGCGGTTTCTTTTTCGTTATTTTGTGAACTTGAGGCCAATGTTGGAATTTTTATATTTTTCCTTGTTTAAAAAACCTGTTTGACAAATTTAATTATATAGTAACTCAACTCAAATGGAAATAGTGCTTAAATAAACTGAATTTTGATTTTATCAAACCATATATAGAAATATAATTGAATTATAATAATTAATAATTTTTTATGGCCTTTGGGTTAACAATATGATAAGATCTTGTAGACATAAAATATCTTAGATTTATTAGTAGAATTTTTGGGTGTTTTAATTATTTTTATAAGAGCAGTATTAAGGGGGGCTCTAAATTTTGGGGCCCTATAACTCCGAAAGTATACAAGCCATTGGATTTAAATTGTGTACGGATTCAAATTGGATGTTAAATAATATGTGTAGCAAATTTGGTGTAAATCGCTTTGGTACCTTCAGAGGAGTAGAAAGCACAAATTTGGTCGAGCGAGCGACGACTAACATCCAAGTATATAAGTTATATATATTTTTGGATTCAGGGCGACGAGACAAACACTTTTTGTCAAGGAATTTTTTGATCCAAGAATGCTACAGACACACGACCGATTGTTTTAGCTTTTTTGGTACTTTGTACGGCGAGATAAAAATACTAATACTCCACAGTAATATTTACGTAATCAAAGATTGTTTCACCTTATCAATTTATTTTTTAATTTACGTCAATGAATTCCTTATAGTTGTATATTATTTTTGTGAACGCGTAAACATTTTATTTATATTCCAAATTTAGTATTCAAATACAGTAATATGTTTTTATTGATAAATTCCGTAGTGTAGCAAATGACGTGTTTTTATTCACCGAAATAAGAATTTAATCATTTGGTATTTTTCACAAACACTTAGTTTAACTTAAAAATAAGCATTTTTTATTGGCTTAATTGCTATGTTTGGCCAACAAATATTTGTGACTACACTCAAAATGAATCTATTTTGATATGCTTTGAAATTACATAAATACACTTTGCTATTACGTCGAGTAAACAGAATCAAATTTAAACTGTCAATAATGTTTTATTAAATAATTTGTTGTATTCTACGTTTACTAAAAATGTATCCTTGTGCCCAATTTTATTTTGCAATATTAATGTAATTTTGAAATGAAGATCTTAATGTACATATCACATGCATATATAATTATTAGTTTTTGCTAAATTATATTTAAAAGAAGCATCAATGCCTTTAGTTCGCTGAAATGGAAATGATTAGAAGATAAGTAAGAACATTTTAGTTGGGGTTATAATAATATGCGATTCTAGTTCGGCGGGTTATGGCGTGTACGAACACAATTTAGCGTATTACATTAGCAATTTGTTCTGCTTTTAAGATGGTAATTAACAACGAAATCTTAAATGTGATAAGTAGTATATGAAGAAAGGAAGTGCGCTTTGGGAAACATTCGAGATAACTAACGTGCTACTTCTCCATCCCGTATCCTGCCGCTTTGCCTTGCCTGCCCATCGCTACTTTCGCGTTCATTTTATTGCAAAATATTGCCAACTAACGACTAAATTTAATGCATACATAACGTCATGAATTTTTAACTTTTAGTATTATTTTTTTTAATTCACAAGTTTGATGCTAATAAATATTATAATATTTGCTAAACTTGTGTATTAAAAAAATAATATTAAAATAATTTGTTGTATTTTGTACAAATGACATTCAAATTATTTATAATAATTTTCAAGAACCAAATTTATAGCAATCTTTGATATGAGAATGATTAATTTTAATAAATATTATAATATTTGCTAAAGTTAATTTATTATAAATTTGGTTCTCGAAAATTATTATAAATAATTTGAATGTCGTTTGTACAAAAAGGCAAAGAATTCTTTTAAAATTATTTTTTTAATTCATAATTTTGATATGAAATTAATTAATTTTTATTAATATTATAATATTTGCTTCTATTATAAATTTAGTTCTCGAAAATTATTATAAATAGTTTAAATGTCGTTTGTAAAATAGACAAGAAATTCTTTTAATATCATTATTTTAATTGCCCATTTTGGATATTAGAATAATTAATTTTAATAAATATTATAAAATTTGCGAAAGATAATTTGTTATAAATTTGGTTCTAGAAAATTATTATAAATAATTTTAATGTCGTTTGTAAAAAAACGACAACAAATTCGATAAACTAAACTATATCACAAAATTTCTATTCTAACGCTGCATTCACAGCCAATTAGTAATTAAGATTATAAATTACAAATCATAATTCAATTTGCCCTTTTATAAATAATAAAACATCAACTAAATTAACGATTTAATTATATATTTAGTTGCTGTAATCGTTAAATAGTATTTGTTATAAAACAAACTGGATTATTATTTGTAATTTATAATCTGAATTACTAATTGGATCGCAGTGAATACACCTATAAGGTACATACACAGTGCCCCAATTAATAATTCAGATTAGAAATTACAAATAATTTCAAATAATATTTTATGATATCCTTGAAAAGAAAACCTCTTATTATTTAATGTAATTTCTTAAGTATCTCTAAAACTACACAAATTAGAGAAAAAATTAACCTTATTATATTTATAAATATCAAAATTTCTAGCAACTTTTATTAAAAAAGTTTTTTTGAAAAATGTACCATTTACTAAAAAATCGCTTTTGAAAATTGCCAAGTTACATAAGAAGACGCAGTCAAATGAATTCAATTATAGTTGTAATAAAATCGTATTTCTCGCGTGATAAAAAATAAATACAAAGTATCAATTATATTTATTAGAAATATATTTAAAAATACTCCTCAAATTCTGTCAGTCAAATGAAACATTCTATGTTACACCATTGGTGTTATTAATAGATATGTGCCAAAAGGCGAATGATAAAGTTTTTAAACAATAAATCATTAAGAATCAAAAATGGAAATTCTTCGGTGAAAAAGGTCAAGATCTTATGCTTAAATGAACATTCACAGGTGATTGTAAAATCAGTGTACATAAACAATGAGTTCACGAACAGTTCGTTATGATGCAATGAATGATTGAGTAAAAAAAAAGAAACATTCAATAGTTTTAAAGTTCAAAATCGTATAAAATGTTGGTTTTTCAAATTAATAATAATAATAAAGCACCTGTTAAATAAATAACTTGAAAATCGTGAATTGTTGCTTTCTGTTTATATATTAAATATACGATTGTGTAACATTATTTTATATCAAATATGGAGTCCAACTTTTATTATATTGTTTCAATATAAAAAGTATTACAATTTTTTTTAAACAAATTTTAAAATTCAAATTTATATTATTTAATAATTTTTTTTGGCCTTTGGGTTAACAATATGCAAAAATCTTGTAGATATAAAATATCTTAGAATTAATAGTAGAATATTTGGGTGTTTTAATTATTTTTATAAGGGCAGTATTAAGGGGGGCTCCAAATTTTGGGGCCCTATAACTCGAGAAGTATACGTGCGATTGGATTTAAACTGCGAATGGATTCAAATAGGATACCAAATGATATGTATACCAAATTTGGTGTAAATCACTCCGGTACCTTCAGAGGTGTAGAAAGCACAAATTTGGTCGAGCGAGCTACGACTAACATCCAAGTATATACTTTATATATAAATATATATTTTTGGATTCAGGGCGTCGAGATAAGGAAATAAAATGAATTTATTATTACGACAAACATTTTTAAATAAATCGAATATCCTCCCAATTAGTTCACCGAACCGTGTATAGGAAATATAAAATTGTACATTCTTCATTAGTGATATTAGCTAACATTTTCGAGGTTTTCCTTCCTTGTATATCAACACCGGAAATGATGATTTACTCGTGGTTTAAGTTTAAGGTTAACTTGTTCTTAAACATAATTATATATATGTGAATATTAAAGTTTTTTTTTTTAAAAAAAAGGACATGACTAACAGTTTTATGATTATAATTTTTATTTTAAATTATGTTATTAATTTTTTTTTGCACGAAATTTAAGTATTGTAATCAAGTAATGTATTTTAATGAATGTAAACGTAATGAGATTTTCTCAATTTATTATTTTTAAGATAATGTTTAGTCGTATTAATATTTGTATATCTCGTAAACGGCACGAGTTAGAGAAAAAGTATATCTTATAATAAATAAAGATATGAAAATTTCTAGTAAGTTTTGATTGAAAAAGTTTTCAAAAAAATGTACTATTTACTGAAAAATCGCCTTATTACATTTACGTTTCCATACATATAACATATATAGTGAAAATGAAGTTTTAAAGTCGTATGAAGGGCATTAAAGATGTTTTATGACAATGAAAAGCAAAAATATGTAATTGATATATGAAAAAATAATGGCATGTATTGTTTGGTAATAACATGCAAAAAACAGGAAGTCGATATCAAAGTTGGCAAGGAATGCTTTTAAGAAACATGCAATGCTCATTTTGTAAAACAGAATTTATTTTTATCAACGTAACTTCGTTGCTGCACTTTATTTTGATTTATAAGAACGTACAACGCACATACGTTGACATATGTCACTTGACTATAAAAAAATATAATTGGAAACATAAAGAATAAGACAGTGATATGCCGACTTTTACATGCGCTAAACATACAAAAACACATTTTTTATTTTTCGTTATACTGATGCAAGAATTCAGGTATATCGATTCATTTTATTGCAATCACCTTGTCATATCTCTTGTAAGGTTACCAAAGTCAAATCCTACCTCGTTTTACGAAATATATAAGAGCTAAAGCATTCTCAGATCAAAATAATTTTTTTAGCTCGCCGAAGTACCGAAGAAGCTAAAGCATTCGGTCGTGTGTCTGTAGCATTTTCGGACAACAAAATGTGTTTGTCTCGTCGCCCTGAATCCAAAAACATTTATATATAACTTATATACTTGGATGTTAGTCGCTCGCTCGTAAGACCAAATTTTGTGCCCTCTACTCCTCTGAAGGTACCGAAGCGATTTGAACCAAATTTGCTACACATATTATTTGAAATCCCATTTAAATCCTTTCGCAGTTTAAATCCAGTCGCTTGCATACTTCCAGAGTTATAGGGCCCCAAAATTTGGAGTCCTCCTTAATACTGCTCTTATAAAAATAATTAAAATACCCAAATATTCTACTAATAATTCTAAGATATTTTATATCTATAAGTTTTTTTTTCAAATTGTTAACCTAAGGGCCATAATAATTAAGAATAGCTTCTCGCATCGCATATATTACTTATAAGGCGAGCTGGACGCATAGGTGCGTTAGACCTAAGCTTGTTACATATAAATATATAATATATATATATAACAAGCTTAGCTACAACGCACCTATGCGTCCAGCTCGCTTTATAAATAATATATATATATATATATATATATATATATATATATATATATATATTTATTTATTTATTTATTTAAAACCCCCCTTAATACGGCCCTTAAAAAATTAAAACATCCAAAAATTCTAAGATATGTTACGTCTATATATATACGTATATATAAAATATACATAGAAACATAGGTTTGGACACATATGCCTTCAGCTCGCCTTATAAGAAAGTATATATATTAAAAATTAGAAAAAATAGTTATATTTAATTATTATGGCTTTTGTGTTAACAATCTGTAAAAATGTTAAACATATAAAAAGTTTTAAATTTTTTGAAAAGTTTTTATATATTTCAAATAATTAGTACGTATCTTAAAATTCATAATTATTATATTAAATAATTGTTTTTGGGTACACATTCTAAGAAATCTTGTTATTATTATTTAAAAGTTTCAAATTTTGGGGCCCTATAACCCCGGAAGTATACGGGCGATTGATTTTAAACTGCGAGCGGGTTCAAGCAGGGTACCAAAGAATATATGTAGCATATTTGGTTTAAATCGCACCGGTACCTTCAGAGGAGTGCAGGGCACAAATTTGGTCTTACGAGCGATGACTTACATCCAAGTATATAAGTTATATAAATTTTTGGATTCAAGGCGACGAGACAAGAACCTTTTTGTTAACGATTTTCCTTAATCCAAGAATGTTACAGACACACTACCGTACTTCGTAGTGCACGCTAATAACTGTAGCTTTACACATACACGTACACAGACACACAGAGGACACACGGACATTCTTGGGCTCTCAAAACAGATAATTCTAATAAAATTTCGAGGTTGATTTTAATTTTGTGATCACAATATAGCGTATAGGAAACTAAAAACATGTTTTATTTTAAATGTGACTAAAAACCTCGAAAATAATATTCATCTTTATCAAATTATACAGTTGACAACAGTTAATAACATTTAGAAATGAGCATAAAATTAACATTAATATTAAAATATATGTAGGTATAAGCAATTTGAATGTAGCTAATTCACCTCAATTGTTCAAGCAATTGGAGTGATCAAGTAGAGCATCATTATACCTAATAATTTATTAGTCACATGGTGTTGAATTTGTAAGTAAGTCTGGCTGGGAAGGTGTAATAGTAATAGTGCACTTACACAACAACAACAATAATAATATCATATAACATTAATAACATTTTCTCATTGGAGTTTAGTGAATAATAAGCCATTTGCCGGCCCACGGAATATTATTATCTGCATCTGAATTTAGATCACTTCAACATATGTATGTTCAATTAGGTGTTTACTGTCAACTCACTTGTTCGACGATGATTTGTTTATAAACAGAGACAAGAATACATCTAAATATATGTTACTAACTTATAAGTACATACATAAAGAAGTATTATAACATTATTTCTTAAATTTAAATATTTCCCTGACTCCACAAACCGAATACTTTTATAATTTAGATTGTTCACCTAATCAAAGGGCGTTATATCGTTTTATGATTCAAGATTTTAACCGATAAAGACGTTTTGACCATCCCTGAAACGAATCTGTTTGTGTGTGTGTTCGTGTGTCTGTGTGTGTGAACGCCCTAGAGCCAAAACAGTTATAGGAATAATTATAAAACCTATTTTTATAATAATAGCATTTTATTCTAGTTATTTTATGTATTACTCGAAAACAACACGAGTTACAGAAAAATGATTCTTATAAAAGTTGAAGATATTAAAATTATACACACACACACACACACAGATATACACACACATAGACAGACAGATATACAGACGTTATACTAAAAATATTTCAATTCTGGAATAGCCAAAACACACACACACACACAGATATACACACACAAACAGACAGATATACAGACGTTATACTAAACATATTTCAATTCTGAAATAGCCAAAACTTGTATTTCTGTTAAAATACAAAATTCTATCTTATATACATTCGTAGCAAATGTAAATATCTGGAGTGGCCTGCATTCGACTTTCTTTTTCGTAATTTTCACTATATATATATATATATATATATATATATATATATATATATATATATATATATATATATATATATATATATGCAAATGAATGGAGTAAACATGAACTTCCGGTTGGAATATTTTATTCAAAAACAGGGGGTGCTATCTAGACCATATACAAGTCTTAAGTTTGTATTTTTACAATTTTACGTTAGATAGTTTTGGCTCTAGAGCGTTCACAGACACAGACACACACGGACGTCATTCTAAAAATAGTCACATTCAATTCAGGGATGTCAAAACGTGTATATCCGTTGAAATCTGGAGTTCGAACATTTTCATGATTCCAAGATTACTTTGTGAAAATAAAAAGTATGATTGACGACGGTGATTACTCACCAAGATTAATTATATACCGTCCCAGTTTGTTATAAATTAAATTAGATTGAAATATCTATTTAAATGCAAAGATTCATGTCAAAAAAGTAGAATTGAATAAACTTTAATGTGTTTTGCATAAGAAAATATTTACTTCCTTTTTACAACATAAACAAACTATAGTGAAGTATTGATAAATAGTCGAGAGTTTATGAAAACACATAATTTGCAAGTATCAAGTATCAATATTTCAACGAACAACAACATAAATCCATCAATAATAATTGTGCGTAACAATTTTTATGAAGTGCTTTACGAAGAATTGCACAAAATCAACAGCTGTTGATTCAATTCAAGGCAGTAGGTTGCGATATGCATAATACATAGGTACATGCCTTTTAATAATACCAGGGCGACTTAACTATTTATATTAAAAAAAAAATAAACAATGCAAAATATTTATATGCGCTGATCAATTCACATTATTTAAATTTTATTAATGACGCCTACATTATTAGAATGCTTATCAATTAATCCAAGAATGCAGTATTATACCTACTCACGCATTGCGCACGCGTCCCATTTAATATCAACAAACGGAAAATTTGAATAAAAAGCTGTAGTGGCCTTCAACAATACACAATATAGCTTTATTTTGTTTTAAATTCATTCTACAATTGCTATGAAACAATATTATATTGTATTAATCGTACATGTAAAATAGCAATTTTCAAAATCGATTTTCCTGTCAATTGTACATTTTTCAAAAAAACTTTTCAAACAAAAGTTGTTTGAAATTTTAATATCTTTAACTTTTATATAAATCATTTTTGTTTAACTCTTGTTGTTTTCGAGATATAACAAAATTACTAGAAAATTTAATATCATTTTATTAATTATTTACGAAATGTGTAATATTTTAACTCTTGTTGTATTTTAACTCTTGTTGTTTTCGAGATATAACAAAATTACTAGAAAATTTAATATAATTTTAATATTTATTTACGAAATGTGTAATAAGCACGCCTTCAGTTCGCTTTATAAGTAATATATGCGATGCGAACAGCGGACTTCCCCTTTATACTCCACGCTTGGCTTAATATTAAAATTTATAAATAATTGTTTTTAATTATTTTAGCCTATGGGCTCACAATTTAAAAAAATGTTATAGATATAAAAAGTCTTATAATTTTATGTGGAATTTTTTGATATACTCAAAATAGTATTTTTTATAATTTACTAAAATATCGTGTATTTCTGAAATTTACAAAAAAGCCTCGTTGTATGTTCATTAAACTTACGACAATTTGGAACTCACACTTTTTGAACCGAGAATCCTACAGGTATACGACCGGTACTTCGTACGGCGAGCTAAAAATAGCTCGTAGACAGAAGAGTCATTACGAAAATAGTCAAATTCGATTCAGGGATATTCAAAACGTGTTTGAAAATTTGATTGTTATTATTTTTAGTAAACTTTAAAATAATATTAATAAATAACCAATAAATAATTCAAAGCAAAATCAATTAAATGGCAAAAATATGAGTAACATTAGCTATGACAAGTCCCTGACACTTAACAACGAGTATAACTCGTTTGACCTTGAACTTGTAACCTCAAAAACCTGTCAAATTTCAAGCGTTCGCGTGGAATTTTTTGTCCAGTCCCAAACCAAAGGAAAACAAAATACAAAAAATCGAGTATGCAATTAATGAATACAGCGCTTGTAGTGTATGTAATGAGAGGGCCGGGCGTAATTAACATGATGCTAAATTATGTGATTCGTGCCCGACCATGATGTGTCATAATGCGGCGGCCATCTTGTTTCCGGTTTAGAGATAATTACGCGGATTGTGCAGTGAAGGTAAGTTAGTCAGTGGCTAAGTGCGATCGATTGAATTATGCTTAGTGTTTCAAGAGCAGGGCTCTTAACGGTTACAGACATATTTGTTGTTAAATACGGTTACTCAATATGTAATGTTAATGGCAACTAACGACCTTGCGGGTGACATTCACAGCTTTGATTTTGTAACTGTTTGTATTTCCGGCTCGGTCAAACAAAAGGATATTTTAAATTCTTAATAGAATTAATTTTTTATATTAACGCAGTTATAAAAACACCTGTTTTAAATATTACGAGCGCCATGGGAAACCATGCCCTATTACCGTTTGCCAGTCAATATTCCTATAAGCGGGGGGTAAAAAATAATGTATTAGCACATATGCGTTCAGCTCGCCTAATAAGTAATATATGCGAGAAAATAAATGTTTTTAAATATTATGGCCTTTAGGTTAACAATTTGAAAAAGTGTTATAGATATAAAAAGTCTTACAATTCGTTGTAATTATTTTGATATAAAAATTAAAAAAATGTAGTGCATATATAAAAATTCAAAATTATAATTTTAATAATTTCTTATGGCCTTTTGGTTACAAATAGGTTAACAATTTGAAAAAATGTTATAGATATAAAAAGTCTTACAATTTGTTGTAGATTATTTTGATATATAAAAAAAAATGTGCAATATAATTTTTTAAGGCCTTTGCGTTGCCAATATGAAAAAATCTTGTAGATATAAAATATCTTAGAATTATTAGTAGAATTTTTGGGTGTTTTCATTATATTTATAAGGGCAGTATTAAGGGGGGCTTTACATTTTGGGGCCCTATAACTCGGGAAGTATATGGGCGATTGAATTTAAACTGCGAGGGGATTCAAATGGGTTACCAAATAATATGTGTAGTAAATTTGGAGTGAATCGGTCCGGTACCTTCAGAGGAGTAGAAAGCACAAATTTGGTCGAGCGAGCGACTACTAACATCCAAGTATATAAGTTATATATATTTTTGGATTCAAGGCGACGAGACAAACACATTTTGGGACATTTTTGATCCGAGAATGCTACAGACACACGACCGGTGCTTTAGTTTCTTCGGTACTTCGTACGAATTAATTATATATTAAATATAACGAATAGTAACATTTAAATATCGGTACTTTAATTCGTGGTATTTTTAAAATCGCGATATTTAGGATAATTTATGTTTATTACGGCTTAGCACGATATTTGCCATCGATATTTTTACTAATTGAATTACTAGTTTCTGTCTGTCTTATAATCAAGTTATATAGAAAATATCTGGCAGGATCTTTAATAAATTAATTATATTAATTTAGTTATCTAATTATGTAAACTTTAATAAATAAAATAATCACGTGTATTCTCTAATTAAATCGTATATCTATGACCGTGATACCACGACAAAAAGTTTAGATTTAAATTAATTGATTAAACATAACAGATTCATAAAGAAATACAATTCTACATAATCGAAATCGCCGCCTAGAAACCTGTTTTTGAATATCAATGTCATTCATTTCAAATAATTTAATATTATAATACGAAAAGATATACACAAAATTTGCATTGTCTCCTACACTGTCAAAATTTAAAACAATATTACTCACTAGTAATAAAATAATATAAATCAGCCAAATGTATTTTTATTTTGCATATTAAACGTAACCTATATATTTATTATCTAAAAAGAGACCATGTGAACATTTTAATAACGAAAAAGTAAACATTAAGTCAGCTTAAAACGTGACTTAACGTTGAATTAGTCGTAAGAATTAATGTGTGTGACTGGAAGCTACTGCACATCGCATCGCATCGCATCGCATCGCGTAATTTCAAAACTGTATATGGTGTGTTTATTTATTTACGTAGCTATTACACAAGAGTACATACACACTCTTACATACTATTAGATTAACATCTAACAACAAATTGTTTATCAAGATAAGTTTACGCATATGTAATAAGTACATATACATATAATATGTACATACATATATTATGTCTGTCTGTCTGCAGGAAATAAAAAGTTACTTGATTTTACACAAACAATTACTTCATTCATTTTTTATTTTTTTTCGTTTGGTTAAAAATGTACTATTTGCTCAAAGAATACTAATTTAAAATCCAAAAGGAAGTATTGTAGCCTTTCTATTATAAATTTTGATGACTTAAAGGCTTCTTTCAGGGGCTAGAATCATTTTTGAGGAACTTGAAGCCTTTTTGGAGAAACAAGAAGCCTTTTTGGAGAAACAAGAAGCCTTTTTGGAGAAACAAGAAGCCTTTTTGAGAACCTGAAACCATATTGAGGAGGCTTGCGACCTTTTTGAGGAGGTTTGAGACCTTTTTGAGGAGGTTTGAGACCTTTTTGAGGAGGTTTGAGACCTTTTTGAGGAGGTTTGAGACCTTTTTGAGGGGCTTGAAGCTTTTTTGAGGTGCTTCAATCCCATTTTGAGGAACTTGAAGCCTTTTTGAGGAACTTGAAGCCTTTTTGAGGAACTTCAAGCCTATTTGGAGGAATAAGGAGCCTTTTTGAGCTTTAAATTTTTTTGAGGTGCTTGAAGCTTTTTTTGAGAAACTTAAAGCCTTTTTGAGGAACTTCAAACCTTTTTGGAGGAACAAGACGCTTTTTTTGGGAGCTTGAAACTTTTTTGAGGAGGCTTGAAACCTTTTTAAGGAACTTGAAGCCTTTTTAAGGAACAACAAGCCTTTTTAGATGAACAAGAAGCCTTTTTAAGAGCTTGAAACTTTTTTGAGGAGATTTGAGACCTTTTTGGGCTTGAAGTCATTTTGAGGTACTTCAAGCCTTTTTTAAGGAACAACAAGCCTGGTTAAGGAACAACAAAGTTTTTTTAGAGCTTCAAACCTTTTTTGAGGGATTTGAGGCCATTTTGAGGAACTTGAAGCCTTTTTTGAAGGACTTTATGCCTTTTTGAAGGAACAAGAAGCCTTTTTGAGAGCCTGAAACTTTTTTGAGGCGGTTTGATGCTTTTTGAGGGGTTTGAAACCTATTTGGTAATCTTGAAGCCTGTTTGAGGGGCATGTAGACATGTTGAGGGCTTGCAAACGTTAATTAATTAAGTTCTCTTTATCAAAAGGACATTAAATTCCTAAATGAATTAATGATCTTTTTTTATGTTTCACTTAAATTCAATAATTACATATGTCCATTGCTGAGTTATCTATTTGTAAATGTTTCATGATTCAATATTTATTATTGTGAAATTTGGTTATAAAATAAGAAAAAGAAAGAATTAAGTAGCATCCTACACCAATATTTAAATTTCCAGTTGGCGTTAGTACTTAAATATTGTGAAACATTTTGTAATGTTGTTAATTAAAGAAAGTTTAGTGAAGACAACGCCATCATAATAGCCATGCTTTCTTTTGCACTGGTCATAGGAAGAAAGTAAAAGTTTATTTTTGTGTGGTGACCATTACCACATATGTGTGTGTCTGTCCATAGAAATTTAAAAGACTTTCGTTAATAGCGTCAGGTACCCACGTAGAATATTTTTAAAAACGTCTTTTCTTTCGGTTAGTGAACTAATTGGTTTTAAAATATTGCCGTAATCAAATTTATTATTATTGTACTAGGTTAACCCGTGAGCATCATGTGCCCATATCATACACAGTCCATTTTACATTGATATAATAATATTAATGTAAATTTTAATCATTTTCGATTCAGGGAGGGTCAAAACGTGAATATACGTACTAAATGTTTCATGATTACAATTACTTCGTAAAAGAAAGTAAATATAAATTAGGTACGATGCACCTATGCATCCAGCTCGCCTTATAAGTAAGTTCTTATAATTTTTAGTGCATAAAATTCAAAATTATAATATTTAATAATTTTTTTCGGGCTTTGAGTTAACAATATGAAAAAATCTTGTAGATATAAAATATCTTAGAATTATTTGTAGAATTTTTGGGTGTTTTAATTATTTTTATAAGAGCAGTATTAAGGGGGGTTCTAAATTTTGGGGCCCTATAACTCGGGAAGTATACAAGCGATTGGATTTAAATTGCGAACGGATACAAATAGGATACCAAATAATATGTGTAGCAAATTTGGTGTAAATCGCTTTGGTACCTTCAGAGGAGTAGAAAGCACAAATTTGGTCGAGCGAGCGACGACTAACATCCAAGTATATAAGTTATATATATATTTTTGGATTCAGAACGACGAGACAAACGCTGTTAAGGACATTTTAGCTTCTCCGGTATTTCGTACGGTGAGCTAAAAATATCTAGGTAACCCAACATGACGTCAACTTGGATTTGCCAGCAAAGTTGGGTATTAAATGTTTATTTTTTTATTTTTACAAGTTTGGGCATCCCAACATTACACATTTAGATTAAGAGGTTGGATAACATATTTATTTATATATATATAAAAGTATTTTAAATATTGTGCAACTGCCGCAGTTTCATTTGCATATGTTTCTAAATTACAACCGTGATAAATGTACAATTGACACAATAACGAGAACAATAATAAAAGAAATAGAAATTTAGTGAGCTGCAGCAGCACTAAAACAATAAGGCGGTAGTAAAAATGTTTGCACAACAGGACGCGACACATATGTACATCATATAAAAATAAAAATAAAATAATATTATTATAGTTACGGTTGGGATAATCCACAATTCGTTAAGCATGTAATGGCCTAATCGTGTTCCAGTGTAATTGCCACTTGTACGTAACCGTGTATCAGTTTACATATGTTTTTGACTCAACGTGATGTGATGCTTTATTATAACCAAGTATAAACACAAAATTGCCACACTGTCAGAATCGCAAACATACATAATAATCAAACATTCGACCGACGAACTACATTCTCAAATAAATTACGTAGATTACTGCTCGATGTTCGGTGAGAATCAGCACATTCTGTATACCAAAATAGGGGACAACTAAATACGTAAGATTTCCCTAAAGAAAAGGCGCTACTTATTATATTTTGTCATTAAATTAATTGAGAATAGTAAATGAAAGCAATTTATTATTAAATAAATATTAATAGCGTTTAAATTTATTCCTTTTTCCAATATCACGAAAACGGCTACACTTACGGCAAAAATAGTTATGTTCATAATGAAAGATATTCATATTTCACACAACTTTTGTTTGAAAAGTTTATTTAAATAATGTACTAGTTACGAGAAAACTGCTACGAAAAATTATAAATATCATTTTTTGTTCTATCTACAATATCACTAGAACGGCTGCACTTATAGCAAAAATAGTTATGTTCATAATAAAAGATATTAATATTTCGCACAACTTTTGTTTGAAACGTTTCTTTAAAAAATGTACCAGTTACGAGAAAACTGCTACGAAAAATCATAAATATCATTTTTTGTTCTATCTACGTAAGGAAAACTATATGTTTACGTTTTTGTTTATTTTTGCCACAATTGTCTATAAATTAACCCAAATATTGGTATTTTTTGACAGTTTGCTATATATTTCTAATATAAACTACGTAATAGTTGAGTGCAGGCCACTACAAATTTTCAATTTCGTCACCTAGATACAAGACAATTATATGTTTATGTTTTTGTTTATTTTTGCCACAATTAACTCAAATATTGTAGAGTATTTTTATTTTTTGACAGTTTGCTATATATTTCTAATATAAACTACGTAATAGTTGAGCGCAGGCCACTACAAATTTTCAATTTCGTTACCTAAATACAAGACAATTATATGTTTATGTTTTTGTTTATTTTTGCCACAATTAAGTCTAATATTGTAGAGTATTGGTATTTTTTAACAGTTTGCTATATATTTCTAATAGAAACTATGTAAAAGGCGAGTGCAGGCCACTACAAATTTTCAATTTCGTTACCTAGATACAAGACAATTATATGTTTATGTTTTTGTTTATTTTTGCCACAATTAACTCAAATATTGTAGAGTATTGGTATTTTTTAACAGTTTGCTATATATTTCTAATAATAACTACGTAATAGTCGAGCGCAGGCCCCTACAAATTTTCAATTTCGTTACCTAAATACAAGACAATTAAATGTTTATGTTTTTGTTTATTTTTGCCACAATTAACTCAAATATTGTAGCGTATTGGTATTTTTTAACAGTTTGCTATTTATTTCTAATATAAACTACGTAAAAGTCGAGTGCAGGCCCCTACAAATTTTCAATTTCGTCACCTAGATACAAGACAATTATATGTTTATGTTTTTGTTTATTTTTGCCACAATTGTCTATAAATTAACTCAAATAGAAACAAACAAAAACCCAAAATAATTAAAAGTATTTAAACAAAGAAATATAATTGAATATATTTACAATAATTAAAATTTAATTTACAAAAAAAAACAGAAGTAATATGAATAAATTTAAATTAATAGTTTTGTTTATATGTTTTAAAAAGCTTTTTGTTCGAATAAAACTTGGCAAAACAAAACAATTTTATTTATTAATTACTTCGAACTTAATGCTTCGCTAAAAAAGGCAATAAATCGTTTATTTTTTTAGTGCCTCTTCAAACAAAAAAGACGATTACACCTATAAATAGCTATTGAAATCGCCTCTAGGTACGAACAAATATTTCGAACCTGATATTTGGTTACGTGATACAGCCATAAAAATTCAAAAACGATGAAAAAATCAACTATAACACGCCTGTTTCAAGGCTAACTGGATTTTTTGCACGTTTGCCAAAAAACAAGTATATACTTATCATAATTTGCTATTATTATTAATACCATTTAGGAATTTCACATATAATACAACGTTATGAACATATATTTACAATTTTATAGCGAATTAAGATATTTACAACAAAGTACACAGTCACACATATGTGATTTGTTTGTTATCCATAAACCTAACATCATAAAAGTTTTATTATTTTAGTCGTTACAATATTATTTACGAAAATACGCGTGCGCGATGCTCTAAAGCCTCTAAAACCTGTTTTTGTTCCAGGTGAAGGGTGCGTTGAGAAACCCCTTTCAACGCTATGGAGAAACTACACGCAATCGTCTCGGCCGGATGTCCGTATGGAGTTGTCCGTGAGTGGTGGCGGGCTCAAAGCGCACACGAAGGACCACGGCCTCACCGAATACTGGGCAAACCGAATCACATTTTGTGCGGCACCTAAACAATTCCCAAGGCTGTTCTGCTGGGTTTACAGGTTAGTTAACCATTAATAAATAAAAAATAAAACTAAACTTGATGTATAAATTATTTGTTTATTTATTTGGCCTTTCCTCCATTGCATCTACATAATTTTTTGTGGATTTTTTCCACATTTATCTTGTCATATAATTCATATTTTCATATTTTATGAACTTTAAAATGGTATTTTTGTGATTTTTCTTTTTTTAAATAAACTTATTTTCTGTTTCTATTTCTTAATTTTGTTTTATATGCAACGTTTACTAAGAAACAATATCGTAACTCAGAGAAACGTAAATATATAGTAGTTATTTTCTAAAGCAATTTTTCAGTTATTGCAACTAATATTATAAAAAAACTTTTCAAATAAAAGTTGTTAGAAATTTAAATATCTTTAACTTTTATAAGTATTATTTTTTCTCTAACTCGTGACGTTTCCGAGTTATGCATTACTTTCGATAAGATTTTGCTAACGCCTAAAAGTATCCTATTTTCATGTTTCTTTTTGTACAAATAAAATATTTAGACGAATAATAAACAAGATTCGGTACGTACAACGCACTGATGCGTTCAGTTCGCCTTATGTATATGCGCTGCGAGCAGTGGTTTTTAATTATTATAGCCTTTTGGTAAACAATTTGAAAAATTGTTATTATTATAAAAGATTATTTTGATAAAATAATAATTTTAGTGCCTATTTTAAAACTTAATATTATATTTAATAATTTTTTACGGTGTTTAGGTTAACTGTATGAAATAATCTTGCAGACATAAAATATCTTAGAATTATTAGTAAAATTTTTGGGTGTTTTATTTATTTTTCTAAGGGCAGTATTAAGGGGGGCTCCAAATTTAAAAATAATACTAGCGTTTAGCAACAAAATTGCGTTAATTTTTTTGCTGAACGTTAGCATTATTTTTAGCTCGCCGTACGAAATACCGAACAAGCATTCGGTCGTGTGTCTGTAGCATTCTCGGATTAAAACAAAAATTGGTAATGATTTAACTATAAAACCTTGAATTTAAAAGAAAAACCTCCTATTTTTGAAAACAATATCTTAACCAAAAGTAATTGTTTACTTTTACTATTTATTCAATATCTCAAAAACGGTATGAGTTAGAGAAAAAATGTTTATATAAAAGTTGTAGATATTTAAATTTCTAACAACATTTGTTAACAAACTGTGTCCAAAAAATGTACCATTTACTGAAAAATTGCTTTTTTAAATAATTATATTTTATATAGATAATGGAAGTTTAAGAAAGTCGAGTGAAGGGCACTCCAGCTTTCAATTATAGTCAGTAATCATAATTAAAATTGGGTATAAGATCTAAATACATATTATAAGAAATTTTCCCATGAGATTGAATCAAATCCCCGCTTTTTATATAACTGTTTCGTAATATCTAAGTTGCATAAAATCAAATACTCATTATTCTATTTGTATAGCATAAAAATCTAATAATTATCAATATATGATATATATATATATTGTTCAATGTATCAATTCCTATCAATTCTTGTCAACTCCTATCAATTCCTATCAATTCCTGTCAATTCCTATCAATTCCTATCAATTCCTATCAATTCCTGTCAATTCCTATCAATTCCTGGCAATTCCTGTCCATTCTACTGTATAAATTCATTCAGTTGTTGTCAGATAAATAAACTCTCACCATCCACATATATAAAACATCACTTATAGGTTATATTATACTGTCACTCCTTTAGCGTAGTACAACTTTCAATTAGGCAACATTGCAATTGCTACCGATGCCTTTCTTATTTTATTAGAATTCCAATAATGCAGAAATTGGTGCACCTTATTCATTAAAACGAGAGAGTCAATCTCTAATTCCATGTTTTATTTAAACAAATATAATAATTAGTAATAAATACCACAATTATCAAGCCATAATATTATAATTATATGCTTAGAAGTAATTATAAGAACATAACTATTTATTATCTATAGATTGATTATCTGATCATAAAGATATATACGATTGTTATTAAATATATAATCGATTATTTTATATGTTATAAATGATTAATTGGAAATCGATATTTAACTTTTTTTACATTCCAGCAGGTCAATTAATTATTAAGATTAGAAATTACAAATAAAACCAACTGACATTATGCTCACAGAGCCGGCTGAACCAAGCCAACAAATTCTGTCCCATATAGCACAAATTACGCCTAAAGACGTAATAAAGACGTCTATTGGACGTCTTTATTACGTCTTAATGCATTATTTGCTATATGGGGTACCATAAACAGTATTAATTTCCATAACCCCACATTTAAAATTGCACACATGCGTTAATATCGTTCGTTTCGTGATTAGCCAAGGATATTGACAATTATTTGATGACCATTTCCTAATTTTATTAATTAATACACAGAAGCAAATAGTTTACATATTGGAAATATAACCAAACATAACTACTTCGTTTCACCTATAGATGGCGTTCAATGTCTGATTTACTTCAAATTATTTTTTAGCTCGCCGTACGTAGTACCGAAGAGGCTAAAGCATTCGGTCATGTGTCTGTAGCATTATCGGATCAAAAAATTTCATTAAGAAAAAGTGTTCGTCTCGTCGCCCTGATTCCGAAAATGTATATAACTTATATACTTGGATGTTAGTCGTCGCTCGCTCGTAAGACCAAATTTGTGCCCTCTACTCCTCTGAAGGTACCGGGGCGATTCACACCAAATTTGGTACACATATTATTTGGCATCCCATTTGAATCCGCTCGCAGTTTAAATCCAATCGCCCGTATACTTCCCGAGTTATAGGGCCCCAAAATTTGGAGCCCCCCTTAATACTGCCCTGATAAAAATAATTGAAACACTTAAAAATTCTAATAAAAATGCTAAGATATATTTTGTCTACAAGATTTTTTCATTTTGTTAACCCAAAGCCCGAAAAAAATTATTAAATATTATAATTTTGAATTTTAAAATATGCACTAAATTATTTTTTTTATCAATATAATCTAAATTTGGTACACATATTATTTGGCATCCCGTTTGAATCCGCTCGCAGTATAAATCCAATCGCCCGTATACTTCCCGAGTTATAGGGCCCCAAAATTTGGAGCCCCCCTTAATACTACCCTTATAAAAATAATTAAAACACTTAAAAATTCTACTAAAAATTCTAAGATATTTTTTGTCTACAAGATTTTTTCATTTTGTTAACCCAAAGCCCGAAAAAAATTATTAAATATTATAATTTTGAATTTTAAAATATGCACTAAATTATTTTTTTATCAATATAATCTAAATTTGGTACACATATTATTTGGTATCCCATTTGAATCCGCTCGCAGTATAAATCCAATCGCCCGCATACTTCCCGAGTTATAGGGCCCCAAAATTTGGAGCCCCCCTTAATACTGCCCTTACAAAAATAATTAATACATTTAAAAATTCTACTAAAAATTCTAAGATATTTTATATCTACAAGATTTTTTCATTTTGTTAATCCAAAGCCCGCAAAAAATGATTAAATATTATAATTTTGAATTTTAAAGTTTTAACCTAATTTTTTTTTTTTATCAATATAATCTAAAATTAAATGTAAGACTTTTTACACCTATAAGATATTTTCAAATTGTTAACCAAAAGGCCATAATAATTAAAAAGCACTGCTCGCAATGCATAGTTTACCAAAGGGCGAGCTCTGCGCGTTGGTGCGTTTTACGCGTACCAAATCTTGTTTTAAACCTATGTGTTCACATATTGTAATTATGAAAATAATTGAGCTCATGAGTTTAATGGAAATTCACGTTTTGAGCTTCCTTAAATATATATATAAACTATTTCCAAAATAGTCCAGACTGAAACGGACTTAATTGTTCTTCTAGAACATATTCTATGTATATATATATCCAATCTCATTCTAGAACAAAATAAATAATTATGCTGTTCGATTGTGAATCGTTGCAAACATAAACAATAATTATAGTTACATTCGCTAAAAAATATTTAAGTGTTTTCTAAAACTATTAATGACTTAACATTATATATATATATATTGATTTTTTATTTACAGACACGAAGGTCGTCGTCTTCGTCACGAACTACGTTGTCATGCCGTTCTATGCTCGTCGAACTCAATGGCCCGCCAAATCGAGCATCAACTTCGCACCAGCCTAAACCAAGCCCTAGTTGAATTCAAAAAGGACAAAATTTCGCGCCAAAACGCCCGCCTATCATTGGTTAACAGCGTGTACGAGAACCCCTCAATGCCCCGCAGGAAAATAATGCTCAGCACCGGCTCAACAAACTATCGACCGCCACTAGAACGCTCCAAATCTGCACCAAAACTAACAATGATCGAAGAGAACTTAAAGGAGGAGGACGACGGCGACCAAGACGACAATGGCCGCCGCATCGCTACATTTACAATAAACGGCAGTTTACGGATATTACGGCATTGCGACAGCACTTCCGCTTTATTCGATAAACGGCAAGCGTTACGGCAACGGCTAGCAGAAACAAACCTTAAAATACCGAAATCAATTCATTCGTTTGATGAACGAGAAGAATTCAATTTGAAAGATCGATTAATTGAAGAATCCATCGATATGCGAAGCACTCGCATCTTAGAAGAACTAGTCGCGGAAAAAGACGACCAAAACATCGATTTATCCTGGTTCCGGCGACCGGATATCCAGACAGACCTAATACCCTTAGACAGTGACGAAGGGTCGCTATCGAGTGGCTGCGAATCGGCAAGTACTGTCACATCCGAAACGGAACCGGCCATTTTGGATGAACCGAAGAAAAGCGAGCCCGATTTCAAAGTGGGCGGCACCGTATTATCCCGCGTGACCAGTTTGGACAGGCTAACAAATTGTGCGGATGTCCGAAAATATTGCAATTTAAAGCATAGTTTACGGGTGTCGCAGGAAATTCCGGATAGCGAAGAAGTGTCATTGATACCAGTTGGTGAAACCCAAACGGATTTCAGTTCGTTAAAAGTTTACAAGAAACGTTCGGCTGAAATGGACCGATCTTTTGATCACGTGGATGGGAATGATGGGGGCAGCGGGTCTGAGGGGGAGGCGGATAGTGCTTGTAGTGACGAAAGTGGATATTCAGAGTTAATTGACTGTGCAAATAATGAAAATGATAGTCCGTCCCCAATTAGCAAGATTGTTATGGTATAAGTTAATTTATTGGCAAAGTGATTTAACGAAACTGATGCCCTTGCGGCGAATCGAACTTATCTCTAAGTCTATGGTGGCCATTTTGTATTACACGTAATGTTTTGGTGTCCATTTTATGAACTAGTTCTATAAGAATAATCTGTAATATTTTAATAAACCTTCTAAAAACTCCAAAAATATTAAAAAGAATCTCCTTACAGGGGAAAAATGGCGTCTACAGTCGATTTTATGAACTTGTTCTTTAATTCCGTAACGTCACAACTGAATACATTATTTTTATAAATGCAAAAAACAAGAATTATGTTCAATATATTTAGTAAATTTAATAAATGGTTAATTAGCAATTCGATTATTTCATTCGGAAAATATTTTAGATATTCCTTACAGGTCTACAGATTTATGCACCAATTCGGCGTAAATCTGTAAATCTTTCAGGAGAATATCTAAAATCATTAAAAATCTGTCGATCTGATTGCATTAACTAAAATAATATTTAATAAATTCAATGCGCGAGAAATTTAAAAAGCTTAGTTTTTTATAAATGCACAAAACAAGAATTATGTTCAATATATTTAGTAAATTTAATAAATGGTTAATTAGCAATTCGATTATTTCATTCGGAAAATGTTTTAGGTATTCCTTACAGGTCTACAGATTTATGCACCAATTCGGCGTAAATCTGTAAATCTTTCAGGAGAATATCTAAAATCATTAAAAATCTGTCGATCTGATTGCATTTACTAAAATAATATTTAATAAATTCAATGCGCGAGAAATTTAAAAAGCTTAGTTTTTTTATAAATGCACAAAACAAGAATTATGTTCAATATATTTAGTAAATTTAATAAATGTTTAATTAGCAATTCGATTATTTCATTCGGAAGATGTTTTAGGTATTCCTTACAGGTCTACAGATTTATGCACCAATTCGGCGTAAATCTGTAGATCTTTAAGAGGAATATCTAAAATCATTAAATATCTAATATAAATATAATGCATTATCTAAAATAAGAATAAATAAATTCAATTTGCAAGAAATTTAATTAAAGCTTTTAATATTGAGTAGATTTTTCTTATAGATTAATTTGCTCTAAATTGCACCAATATTTTATAATTGACAATGTTTTCTTTGTTCTGTATATGAACCCATATAGCACAGAAGGCCTAGAGACGTAATAAAGACGTCCAATAGACGACATCTTAAAATATGTCGTCTATTGGACGCCATTAGGTATTTTGTGCTACATGGGAATGATTAAAAAATACACATTCAGCTAATGTCGAGTAAAATCGACTTTTTCCGATATGTTTCATTATGAACAGTCGCTAATATTTAGATTAATATCCAGTTTTATGGAAATATCTATTAATATTCGCTCTAAACAAAGAAAACTCATTGAATTAAAAAGTTTGGTAAATTTGACAATGCAACTATTGTAGTGTAGATGCTGCCACCATTTTATTTTCCAATTCGACAGGTGACATTGTTATTTAGATTGTAAGTTATGTATATTGTATATACAGAGTAATAGTCAAAAAATAACGTAACATATATCTATAAAACAATTTCCACTTTGTCGAATTATACGGAATTGGATATAAAATGTGACAGTTTGAGGTGTTGAAACAAAATGGTTGCCATAGACTTAAGCGATCCGAGTGTGTTAATGTTAATTCATTTTGCTAATACATATGTGATTCTTTACTCTAATAAGTGTAGTTTTAAATAAACGTATATCAGTTAAACGTCTAATAATTTTAATTGTGGTGTATGCATGACGTTACCGATATATAGTACTATATTATAATCATGTTCTAATTATATTTGTAATTGATTATGATTTTTAGATGTTTTCTTTCGATAGTAGATCAGTTGCACTATTATGTGGTTATATTTGTACCTTATTTTTATTATATTATATTATATACAGTTTAATAAAATAAATTGTTTGTTGTAAGAAGTCTTTTATTTATTACTAGGGTCACCCGTGGGCACCATGTGCCCATATGGTATACAGAACATTTTCATGTAATTTAATAATAATTACACGGTTTTTCTTCACTTTGTATCGTTTGACTATAATAGTAATACAAATGTCGACATCGCAACTTTGAATGTTTTAATATTCATCCAACGTAACCAATTCTTCTAATTGGATAATTTAAGCTAATGGAAAAATAAAATAAAGTTAGGATTCATAAAAAAGACTAGAGCATTTCATTTATCTTGCTTGCTGGGTTTATTCGTAAATAAAATATTTTATTATCATTATTCAAACATTGTATTGAAACAAAACAAGTGTTTATAAGTATATACAAATTAAAATTCTTCTAGAAATAATCCAAGAGTCGTAAAATCCATGTCTTTGCCAGGCCCTCAATGCAGGGCCGTACTGCAACAACAATTTGTTGATCACACTACGGTCCTATACATTAATATAATAGAGTCGCACACACATGGTACAATGAAGATGTCGAAGAAGAGAATTATTTACGCTGCTGGTTTCTCATCAGCGACATTTGTTACTCCGGAGACGGCGGAAGCGGTATCGTCTGCTGGAGGTGGTGCGCAAGCAAGAGTTGGGAATTTCTGCAGTAACACCGCCCTGTATTTAGGATGGCTGAAACAGAAACAAAATACACATGTTTGTGGTGTTCCTAAAAGAGATAGATTATTTTTTGAACTTGTATTTGTTACCTGATGCCATAAACAATTGGATTATATACTGCGTTGGCCTTAGCGAACAGGGAGCTCCAGATTGTGGCGAGCGGGCTGATTTTCTTGCCCTCGAAGATACCGGAATAGTTGATAACCAGGTATGGTGTCCAGGCGAGGAACCACAAGGAGATGGTCATCAGCGCGATCTTGGCCAGTTTGCATTCGGCGCTAGTGGCTGATGCCTCAGCTGAACGCAGCGACGCCACATTCATTTTCTTGGCTTGGTCTCGCATCCCCTTTTCGTGGGCAGCTACAGCCTGCAAATTAGGAAATCAGAATTTAATTCCAATCAATTCCCTGGAATTTCACATCAAGAATTCGAAATTTTAACAGATATACAATTAAATCACAATTAAGAGAATATATAATTACAATTAAAACAGGCATTTCCCTGGAACTTAATAACTCGTGTAAATTTATGTTTCTCGAAAACGACGCGAGTTAGAGAAAAATTGAATTGTATAAAAGTTAAAGATATTAAAATTTCTAACAACTTTTGTTTGAAAAGTTTTTACGAAAAATGTACCATTATCTGAAAAATCGCCTTTGAAAAAAGCATCTTTTGTTCTATTTATGATAAAGATATTTCAACCGGAAATTGTTGTTTACTTGAATAAATCTATATGTATCTTGAAAATGACGCAAGTTAGAGAAAAAGTGTATTATATAAAAGTTAAAGATATTAAAATTTTTAACAACTTTTGTTTGAAAAACTTTTACGAAAAATGTACCATTTTGTGAAAAATCGCCATTGAAAATAGCATCTTTTGTCCTATTTATGAAAAAGATATTGCAACGGGAAATTGTTGTTTACTTGTGTATATCTTTATGTATCTCGAAAACGACTTGAGATAGAGAAAAAATGTATTGAATAAAAGTTAAATATATTAAAATTTCAAACAACTTTTGTTTGAAAAGCTTTTACGAAGAAAGTACCATTATCTGAAAAATCGCATTTGAAAATAGCCTATTTAGGAAAAAAATAGTTCAACCGGAAATGTTTGTTTACTCCTGTAAATGATTATGTATCTCGAAAACGACACGAGTTAGAGAAAAAGTGTATTGTATAAAAGTTAAAGATATTAAAATTTCTAACAACTATTATTTGAAAAGTTATTACGAAAAATGTACCATTATCTGAAAAATCGCCATTGAAAATAGCAGTGTTTCATGACAATAGTAGAATTAATTTAAAACAAAATAAAACATATATATATCGTTTGTGGAAGTATAAAAAAGTCGAATGAGGGTCACTTCAGCATTTTTAAGATATTCACATCCATTCTTAAGGTTTGTGTTCTAGAACACTTGTAAATAATAAATTTACTTCGTTCAAAAAACAATTCAAACTGTTAGTAAACACTATACAAGATGGCGACAATTTCTTTGGGAAAACTTACTTGTACAATGAAGAAATATGAATAAATGATAGTCAAAAGTGGTAAGAAGTAGCAGAAGACAGAGTAGACAAGGATGTAGCTACGGCTGAGCCATTCTTTGTTTAAGTAATCGGTACCGCAGGCGGTCATGTTGCCTTCTGGCACATATCTGTTCCAGCCGAAGAATGGCATGATGGTCCAGGCAGCGGAGAAGATCCAAACCCCAAGGCACCTCAACATGGCTCCTTTGCTAGTCATTGGTTTCGCAGACAAACCCTTTACGATCACGTTGTACCGATCGACGGCAATCATTGTCATTGTCCAGATGGAACCACAACCGAACAGGGATCCAAACATTCCGTATAGTTCACAGAATAGTGGACCTATACACAAATATAAAATATATCTTACAGTTGTATGTGTCTGTAAGATTCGCAGATATAAACAAATTGTTTAGACAAATTTGTTTTACGTTTCCCAGATTAATTAGAATAAAGAAATACTAAAGTAACCGAAGTTAACCGATGGTAGTCGAATGTGTTCCCTCTGGGTATGTTCAACGCGCATGCGTATTGGTTATCGTGTAGTTAAACTAGTTTTGGTGAATTTGACTTACCAAGAACCCAAGTTTCATAGTAACAGTTTATAACCATGGCTGGGGACATTGCCAACATCATTAGGAAATCGGAGAATGCTAAATTAACAACTAATAAGTTTGAGGGCGTCCTGAGCGATTTGGTGGTCGAGAAGATGTAGATGACCATGCCATTTCCTGCAAAAAAATCAAATATATTCTCGTTATTAAACACTTTTAACCCAGTGCTATAATCGTAGCGCCTTATAAGTGTAATATAACACTTACCGGTTACCGAAACGAATCCTAAGCATCCGATGACGAAACCAAGCAGGGCATGCCACAGGGGGTTCATGGGGGGGAATTGGTACCAGTGAGGATCCACCAAATGGAGCATCTCTGGTAGCACTCGGTCCACCACGGTGACGTTGCCACCCAGGGCTCCTGCTTGAGCCGCCCCCCACGCCGCATATTGCGGTTCACCAACGAAAGATACCATTGTTGAATCTGGTCAACCTGCAATTCAAATTCATCCAGATATATTATATTTTTTTATTCAAATTGTTGCTACAAATTAGATTTTAATACAATTTTAGTAACATTACAATACACACTGAAAGAAATTGTTGTAAATTTATATTACTTTTATTGTACTACAACTAATATTAATGTAATTTTACTGCATTTAGTAGATTTACTTGGATTTTAATGTAATTTTACTATAATTCTGTAGAATTACATGAGTAACATTTCAATAAAAATATGTATTCAATACAAACTGTAAGAAATTGTTGTAAATTAAAACTAAAATCAATGTAATTATATCGAATTTAGTAGATTTACTTGGATTTCTGTAGAATTAAATAATTAAATGAATAACATTTCAATAGAAAATTCTTCAATACAAACTATATGAAATTTCTGTAAATTTACATTACTTTTATTGTAAAACTACAACTAAAACCTATGTAATCCTACCGAATTTAGTAGATTTACTTGAATTTTAATGTAATTTTACTATAATTCCATATAATTCAATAAATAAATGTGTAACATTTCAATAAACACGGAAGAAATTGCTGTAAAACATTACATTTATTGTAAAACTACAACTAAAATCAATGTAATTATACCGAATTTAATAGATTTACTTGTATTTTAATGTAATTTTACTATAATTCCATATAATTCAAAAAATAAATGAGTAACATTTCAATAAACACGGAAGAAATTGTTGTAAAACATTACTTTTATTGTAAAACAACAACTAAAATCAATGTAATTATATCGAATTTAGTAGATTTACTTAAATTTTAATGTAATTTTACTATAATTCCATATAATTCAATAAATGAATGAGTAATATTTCAATAAACACGGAAGAAATTGCTGGTAAAACATTACTTTTATTGTAAAATTACAACTAAAATCAATGTAATTATACCGAATTTAGTAGATTTACTTGTATTTTAATATAAATTTACTATAATTCTGTAGAATCAAATAATTAAATAAGTAACATTTCAATAAAAAATTCTTCAATACACACGTAATAAATTTCTGTAAATTTACATTACTTTTATTGTAAAATTACAACTAAAATCAATGTAATTATACCGAATTTAGTAGAATAATTTGAATTTTAATATAATTTTACTATAATTCCGTATAATTCAATAATTAAATGAGTAACAGTTCAATAAAAAAAATTACAATACACACGTAAGAAATTGCTGTAAAATTACATTACTTTTATTGTAAAACTACAACAATAATCAATGTAATTATACCGAATGTAGTAGAATAACTTGGATTTTAATGCAATTTTACTATAATTCTGTATAATTAAATGAATACCATTTCAATACATATTGTAAGCAATTGTTGTAAATTTACATTATTTTTATTGTAAAACTACAACAAAAATCAATGTAAGTATACCGAATTTAGTAGATTTACTTGAATTTTAATGTAATTTTACTATAATTGTATATAATTAAATGAGTAACATATCAATAGATTTTTTTTCAATACACACAGTTATTTTAAGCGTACTTATTAAGTGGAACTTAAGTTAAAGTTAGTTAGCCTAGTAAAACTTGAATCGATTCATATTTGAGATAGAATAATTCAGCATATTATCGATAATCGAGAAATCGAATGGTTTATTGAATCAAAAACGATTAATATAATCGAATAAATGAATGAATTTATTATTTATGGATTATCAGCAATGGAATGATTAATAACTATTAATTATCTTAAAGGAATCAATTCTCGAAGTGAATATCACACAATCCTAGTCATTATACACAAATAAACTTACTCTATAGTTAAGTTTGGCTTAACCGTATAGTTAACTAGCATAAGTTATGCATTATTATGTATCCTGCAGTACCACCATGTAATACTGGTTGCCTAGACCTTTAAATTCACGTATAAAATAAATTTATTAAATTTATAATAATACCACCGTGTAGAAATATTAAAAAATTATAATACTTTCCATAACTGTTAATATCTATATTATAAAAATTATTAAAAATGATGTAAATATTTTTAAATGACGACGATACGTAAAAGACAGTCAAACAATAATATATAAAAATCTGTTTGTGTGTTTGTAAAAAAAAAAGCAAATGCAAAAATAAATATAAAAGTGCACTAACCAATATTTGCGAAGTACTGAAGAAAATCGTAGCCGAACTACTCCAGTCTGTTAGTTGATGAATAACAATGGGCCACCAGCAGGTTGGTAGATGAAGACGCCTTAAGGTGCGACTCGAATATTCCCTACGTTTGCATTCCGTTAAATACACATATTCGTAACTTAATAAACGTAATCCTAAGGAAAGACGGATTATTTACCCCCAAGACGTCGCCTAAACACAGGCACGTAATGCGATACATTTCGGGGGACACTACGTCTTGTAAATAGGGGCCTATAATCAAATCTATTCTACAATTTTATTTAAAAGAGAAAAAAAAATCATCATGTGTTCATTAAAATAATAAATAAGATATTCGTTATGTGCATAAATCGGGAATTAAAATATTAACGATCGTCGTTTCGGGAATCTACATATTTCAAATAAAAATTTGTATTAAAAATAAATAAAATACGGTTCTGTTATGTTTGTAGGTGTAAGACAAGTAATTGCATTATTTTATTAAGCGTCTTTACTAACGTCCATTATTTTTCAATATATAGGTGTACATAATCTATATTTCAAGGGTATCTAATTGAATTTAAGAAATTTATATCTGCGATGTACAAATTATATAATTTTAACATTCAAAGTAACGCGCATTTCCTTTAATCATATAAATATATAAAGAAAACGTTAATAGTAATTAATTAATCTCAAATAGGACAGTTAATACTGCGTATTAATAGTACTAAACTAAAATTAGTTGCATAATTCATATTATTGTTCAGTTAGAACAGGAATAGTCGCCATTTCCACTATTATTAACGAAATTAAAGTAAAATAGCTGAAAACGCGCCAATTTCAAATGCCCTAACGGTATTTTCGTAAACTAGTGTAACTTTCTCGAACGCCCAGAGGGCAGCACAATGCAGTAAACAGCTAAACTGGACATGCGCAGTTGACACATCCGTAGAATCAACAAGACGGAAATACAGTTACATCACGTAACACAGGACGCCATCGTCCATTTTGAGGTGGTCTTTGTTTGCACCCGGTAACGCTACAGCTTTAATTGTCCGTATTTTATAAAATAGACGGTAAGTAATTTATTTAAAGCAACTAATGTATTCACATTAATCAGTTTTATTGTATTTAGATTAAATTTAATATATATATTCAGTGATTAGAGTAATATTTGAACATGCGTGTTCTTGCCGGTGATTTTTCAGTTATAGTTTAGTAATTATTGTGGTTTATGTTCGGTTTTTAGAAACTATGGGAGACGCAGCACCGGTTACAGGTGCCCCAATACCGAATAGGGGAGGTGGAGCTGGACCTCGCGGCGCAGGCGGCAGAGGAGGCCCGCCTAATGGTGGACCTCCACGCGGCCGTGGAGGATTTATTCCACGGTAAGAGTTATTTTTATTACCGTTTTTATGTTTTTATCGTGCAAATTTGATATTATTTATGATGCCTTGACATTTGAAACCTGAATTTTCATGTGGATAAAATTTTACTGAAATAATATTGAAATATTGGGTTTTAGAAAATGCTCTTTTTTTTTTTTTTCATTTTTAGCTGTTTTTTTTTAGCACGTGTTACAAAATTGTATTATTGCTATTAATTTTACGTAAAATGTAGTAGATGCAAGAAATTTATTCGTTTATGTGAATTTAGGAATGGTTACAATTTAATTTACGTGTGTTTTTTTTTTAATTATGTTAATTTTTATCACGCCATTTAGCACGTGTAACTAAATTATAATAATGCTAATTATTTTCCGTAAAATGCAGTAGTTATTAAAGAAAAATTGCGTTTATGTGCATTTAGAAAGTAACAAATAGTTACATTTTATTTTCGTGTTTGTTTGAATTTTTTTATTGAGCTAAGTTTTAGCTGTTTGAATAACACGTGGAAATAATTGTATGAATGCTACAAATTTTCCATAATAAGTATATTTAACAATAAAATCGTTTATGTAAATTCGCAAAATATTTACATTTAATTGAATTAATTTCTGTAAAACGCAGTAAATATAAAGAAATCATAGTTACATTTTATTTTCGTGCTTGTTTGAATTTTTTTGTTAAGTTAAGTTTTAGCTGTTTGAATAACACGTGGGAGTAATTATATTAATGCTATATATTTTCCATTATAAATATATTTAAAAAAAAAAAATCGTTTATGAAAATTCGCAAATTGTTACGTTTAATTGATTTTTTTTTTAAATTCAAATCAATTCGTCGTGTATCTGTAACATTCTTAGAATAAATATATGTATATATATATAACTTATATACTTGGATGTTAGTCTTCGCTCGCTCGTCCAAATTTGTGCATTCTACTCCTCTGAAGGTACCGGTGCGATTTACACCAAATTAGCTACACATATTATTTGGCATACCATTTGAGTCCGCTCGCAGTTTAAATTCAATCGCCCGTATACTTCCCGAGTTATAGGGCACCAAAATTTGGAGCCCCCCTTAATACTGCCCTTATAAAAATAATTAAAACACTCAAAAATGCTACTAATAATTCTAAGATATTTTATGTCTTCAATATTTTTTCATATTGTTAACGCAAAGGCCGTAATAAAATATTAAATTTTAATATATGCACTAAATTATTTTTTATTTAAATAATCTTCAAAAAATTGGAAGACTTTTTATACCCAAAGGCCGTAATAATTAAAAACATTGTACCTAAGTTTGTTTATTTTTCGAACTGATTTGAAACTCTGATATGTAATAATTAAAAATAAAATGCGACAAACTACGAAAATAATTGACCATTAAAAGCTATTTTCGTTTACTGTAGTTAATTTTAATTAATTTCAAAGTTTGCAAAAAAATATATATATATATATACTTCGCGTTTTTATGCGAAGTTATATTTATAACGATGTTTGGCCACGTAGACGACAGAACGAAATCGCTGTTAAATGAAGACTTTGCAATAGTAGATTCGTTAGGATTTGGCCATGGAAGAATCGTTGAACTTAGGTCAATGTACCTGTATATCAATTTTAAGTTATTTGTTTTTTTTTTTTAACATACAAAACTCTTGAATTAGATTTATCTGATAATTTTCTTTTCCGATGAAACTTTCCGAAACATTTAAATAGTAACTTTTATACATCAAAAATGGATTATCCATTCTTTATTCTTTCGATTAATAAATTGTTTTTAAAACAACTATAATCTCAATTTCTATAAATCATAAATTGCTTTATTATTTATATAAACTAATAACGCATTAATTAATCTGTTATTACGTGTAGAAATACGTGAGAAATCAAAATTAAATTTCCAAATTTAATTTGGCGAGTTTTTTGAAATTTAAACGGATATTTTGAATTTTACCATTTCGTAATTATTATTTTTTACGGAAATTTAAAATAATTACATCGTTAATAAATATATTTAGAATTTTCTATAAATCATTCAACTACTACGCGTAATTTTTACTGGCCACAATAATATTTATTGCATGAGTCAACCAACGGATAATATTTCTGTGTTTTAGTAAACAGTTTATTATATCGATATCACAAATATCATATTACTTCAGGTAAACAAACATTTTTTTGTTCGAATATAAATATTATTATTATTAATAAAGGGACTTGCTCCTATTACATTTCATATGATACATATTTTGTTAAATCTATGATAGTATAAATATACGATAAAATTTAAAGTACTCAACTTATACTTAGTTTTGACTACATACTAGGGCTGTCCGACAAGTACTTAGCCTCACCGGCCTATGGCGCCACTGTCGCTAGAGACATAACCTATTGTGTAGTACATTATCTTAGACGGCTACTGTTAAAATGTCAGCCGAATCGGACTCGTAGTTTTGTTTTGACCGCGTGTGAAAGCTGGAGTATCCGCAGATTTTAGAAAAATGGAAAAAGAGCAATATCGGTCGGTGATTCCATTTTTCTAAAATCTGCAAACAAAAGGGCATAATTAGTAAAAATGGATTGTAAGATTGTAAATAGTTGCGATTCTACTATTTTATAGTTAGTCTAAAGTTAAGAGCATTTTCACAAATCTATAATATATTTCCCTTTTAATAATAAACAAAAAGTTATTTTTTTTACGTAAGATCGCATTATTTTTATTATTTCTAGTGGTGGACCCGGCGGTCGTGGTGGCCCAATGGGCCGGGGAGGCCCGATGCGCGGTGGGCCAATGATGCGTGGTCGAGGTGGACCACCGATGCGAGGTGGCCCTCGTGGAGGCGGTATGCGGGGCCGAGGGGGCTTTCCTCCTAATGCCGGAGGACCTCCAATGTCTGGACCACAGGGCGACAACAATCCAATCCAACCGACGATTCCACGGTTAGGAGGCGGCCCACCAGGTCGAGGAATGAACTCTGGAGGTAAGAAATTTATTGGTCTATTTATTGTATTTCTATAATGAATTATTTAAATATTCTAATTTCGCAACCGGATATTTAATTAATTGTGGCGTTCGTAAACCGAGACATTTTTGTAACAAATACTCAAATTCTATGTATACCAAGCAAAATGGTGCGCTCTTATATTTGGTTATTTATTTAAATTAGGTATGATGCAACGCGGGGGCCCACGGGGCGGCGGCCCAGGTGGATTCCGGGGCCGAGGCATGATGCGAGGCCGAGGTGACTTTGGTAATAGAGACGGTGGACGAGGCGGCGGCCGGGGTGGTCCCCGAGACCGAGGTGGCCCACGAGGCGGTGGTGGCGGCGGCGGCCGTGGAGGATTTGACGGTGGTCGAGGTCGTGGTGGACCCCGGGACGGACAGGGAATGAATAAGCGAGGAGGAGGACCCCCACCAAATGGTGGACCCAATAAACGACCTCGATTTGATAATCAACAGTCGAGTAATGGTTATGGTGCACCACCACCAGGGTAAGCAGAATATTTTATTTTTGTTTGTTTTGTTGTCCTTTTCTCAAGTATTTCAATATTACAAGGGAGTTGTATGTAATGTCACATTTCGCGATTACACATTTTTGTCTAGGTGCAAATTGTATCATTAAGACTAGTACAGCGTTGCCAGATGTAATAAATAAAATTATTGTATGCAGTAAAAACAACGAAATTTTATTAATCTGAATAAGTCTAAAATCAATAGATATTAAACGTTGTTAGACAGAGAACGACATATAACCAAGACTAGCATTTTAAATATGTAATGTGACAATGTATATAATTTTTTTTGTAATGTTTGTATAGTTTAATCCATTTTGTTTGTCATTTGTATGCGTTTATAATTTCAACCCGTTCAGTCACCTATTTTTGTTTTACTTTAATTTCTAATTGATCTCCTTAAGATTGCATATTTTGTTTCGAATTTTAGTTTTTGAATTACAGTATGTTCTTTGCAGGGATTATTATGGCTCAGAGGCCATAACTGACACTAATATGTAGTAAGTATACTGTAAACTTAGTATAATTTAATTTAAATGTTTTATTATTACTATTATTATTGAGAACTGACTCTACCAATACTCTACCTCAACTATAACTTATCTTGTTTTAGCACTTAATGTTCGTGTCTTGTTATTTATTATTATTATTATCGAGAACTGATACCGATACTCTACCTCTACCTATACTCTACCTCTACCTATACTCTACCTCTACCTATACTCTACCTCTACCTATACTCTACCTCTACCTATACTCTACCTCTACCTATACTCTACCTCTACCTATACTCTACATCTACCTATACTCTACCTCTATTCTCCACTGCTATAACTTATCTTGGTTTAGCACATAATGTTCGTGTCTTATTTCACGATATTGATATTTATTTTACGTATTAATGTCAGTTCTCAATATAATACAGTGGCGTAATTAAGAACTGAATCAAATATAGTTCACTGTTTAATTAATATCAGCTAAATTTGAGAATTCTTAAACCCTCTTGTTATTTACGTCACTGCTTTGCCCTTAATCGATGTTTAGAACGCACCTATAATATTTTAGAATTGCAATTTACACAATATCCATGTGGCAAGCCTTTATTACTTTCTTTTACAAAGTAATAATACACTTACGGCAAAAATAGTTATGTTCATAATGAAAGAGATTAACTTTTCTTTGAAACATTTCTTCAAAAAATGTACCAGTTGCGAGAAAAATGCTACGAAACATTATAAATATGTTGTTTACATGTTGGCATGGATTCGCATGTAGCTTATAAATTGGATCATCTGATTTTTTGGCAGGAAAACAAAATAGACTCACTTAGATAAATGACATTTCGGAATATTTCTGTAGAGTATTGGTTAGTTTGACAGCAGGTTTTGGATATATATATATATATGTAACTGCGGAAATGAAAGTTGAGTGCAGGCCACTCCAGATATATTTTTTTTAAACCTAATTTGCTATTTTAAGCTGCACGTTCTTTAAATATTCATATTCAAAAAAATAGAATTATATATATATATTTGTTAATTTCAAGGTCAACTAAAGATCTTTAGGCAACATCTTTTATGTAATATTTTGAAAAATTATATTATAAAATAAAATAGCAAAACAACAAAAATATATTTAGCTAAACTCAAAACAAGTAAATAAATGTTAGCAGATATCTTCAATCGACAAAATAATTATAACTTCATTATTTCAAATTGAAATACACTTTAATGGTAACGCTGTTGCTATAATAAAGTGGGGGGAGTTCAAAAATATGTCTACAATTTGAAATATTAATTTTTAATGTTTTATAGTAATTAAAGGCTTCAAAATGAATGTTCTATTATATATAAAAACTTGCCACATGTCTATTAACGTAGTAGAAAATTTGTATAGATTTACGAACGTTGTTCGTTATGTTGAGATTTTTTTTTTACTGGAATGTGATTTTATTTTTTGATCGTAGAAGTCAATTTAATGGATTATAGGAATTTTAAATAATAATCGATGTTATATTTCAACAAATTTATTGTCTTCAGAAATATTTCCGATAGTTGATGATGTCCTGGAAATATTTCTGAAGAAGACAATAAATTTGTCGAAATATACCAATGATTATTAGTTATAATCCCATTAAATTGACTTCCACGATCAAAAAATGAAAACACGTTGTTCGTTATGTATATCTCGCATTCTTGAGCGTGTACAATAAGTACTATAGCGATACAAATCATGCAATTAAATTCGAATATTGTGGGATAACATTCAATTTTAATTAACTAAACGTTAAAAACGAATATTTAATTAGTTGTACACGCTAACTGAACGGGTTTGAATAATTACACTTGTAGGACAAATTAAAATGTGTTTGTTGTGATGATTAATCTTAGGACACCTTAAGATAGATAATGATAAGAATTTACAAACTGAGCTTACACATTTTAAATATACAAATCTTCAAGAAAAATATACATCCCGGTGTACATTTTTCTTTTTATAACAAAAATCTAAAAAACTATTTCCTCTATAGCCGACCGCAACAAAACTCGTACGCCAGTCAGGCAGGCGGCTATTCAAACGCGGCTGCTGGTGGTTACGCACAAAACTACAACCAAGCGAGTCAGGGCGGCGGTGGCTACAGTAACCAAGGGTACGCGGCGTCGTACGCAGGCGCACAAGGCGGCGGCTACGATGCGCAGGACTACTCACAGGGCGGCTACTCGGCGGCACCAGACACACGGAACAGTTACGGGGGCCAACAGACCGGCGGTTATGCGCAGCCTGACACCAGTTATGCACAGCAGCAGTATGGTGGCGCACCTACCGACAATTATGCGAGTTATAACAGCTCGGCTGGGTATAGTAGTCAACCGCAGTCTTCCTTTGATGATTCGAGAGGGTATGCTGCTTCTTCCACAACATATGGTGAGTTTAAGGTTTTATTTGTAACTTTTTTTTTTTTTGTGAACAAATGTGTTTGCAGTGATTATAAATCTTATAGGATACATGATGATTTTAACAGAATTAGGAAGGGTATGAGCTTACACACAATGTTCAATTACTTGTAAATAAATATTCGTTGTATTTATTATTTTTAAATATCTACAAAATGGCGGTGTTTGTTTTTGTTGTAGATGCACAAGGATATGCCGCACCTAGCGGGGGCTACGGAAAACAGGACTATGGTAAGTGATTTTAAAACAATTTCTAACAACTCATTTATTTGCCATTTCCATACACATATTTACATTGTGATTCGCAACTTCAACGTGAATTTAACGCCAGACTCACCATATTTATTATTTTGTGTATTTTTAATCATTTGCATTTCGGAATTATACGATCGATTTGAAACACCAATTACAGGGCTTCCACGCATTCACTAATGTATGAAAAGTATTAAAGACGCTAAAAATTCGTTGACTCAATACCGATTTTTACATAGAGCAAATACTGACAAACTTCGAACTTATGAAACCGGAAGTGCATGTTTACTCTATGCATTTTTTGTTTTATTGCCAATATTACTAGAACGGCTGCGCACTTATGGCCAAATTAGTTATATATTCATAATGATAGATATTTATTTTTGTTTTAACCGAGAAAACTGCTACGGAAAATCTTAAATCTCTTATTTATGTTGCCATCTATTTGCACATAGTTTAATCAATCATATTTTGATTAGTGCCTATGTCAATATTTTGATTTATTCTAGTAAAAATTACGTAATAGAATGTCGAGTGCATGCCACTCCAGCTTTTTAATACACTCTTATTTCAAATATGTATTACTCTTTTATTTATTTATTCAATTTCCTGAAATTTGATAACACAAGGTTTTTGGGGTCGCAGATTACGAATCTGGCCTCAAAATCGCCCTAAAAACAAAATGGCGTCTATAAAATGAATATTTTTTTAGTATTATTCACTTTTTTATCTTTTTTCAGTCATTTATTTCACTTTTATCCTTTAAAAACTACACAATTTCACTTTTTTGTATACAAAATTGCTGTGGAAGCCCATTTTTTCAAATTGTTTACCAAAAGGCCTAATAATTATAAAGCACTGCTCGCAACGCATATGTTACCTAAAGGCGAGCTCTACGCATTGGTGCGTTTTACGCGTACCAAATCTTATAGATTTTATATATATATATATATATATATATATATATATATATATATATATATATATATATATATATATATATATATAAAGTTTTTTCAGATTGAACACAATTATTATTAATAAAAATAATATTCTCATAAACGGGCGAATTTTGCTCGCTTAATAAAAATGGTTTAACATTATATTTGTTTTAAACGGTGAGACATTTCACTAATCAATAAAACAATTAATTATATTATATATTAAAATGTTTTATGCCCGACAGTTTATAATTTATATATAAATATGTTTTAATAATTTTTTAATTCTGGTTATAAACATATTTTATTCTTAAATTAATATTTCCCTTATATTTATGAATAATTTAGCAATTAATTACCTGAAAATCATAATTCAGGTTATTTATTGTTTTATTGTAACGCTGGCGTTAAGTTAATCTTGAGTTCTGAATCACTTTTAACACTTATTTCATTTAGTTTATTATTTATTATTACAAACCGGTTTAGACAATATTGAAATAGATACAAATTTAAAAATACAACATTGATATTAAGGCTCTGACCTTAGCCCTCATGTGGCGATATAACGAACTAGGAATTCGTATTTTTAACCAACTGAAAGTAGCATTTCGACTAAATTGTCCAAATTATTTTAGAGAAACTACAAATTTGTTTCGCAAAATATTTTTAATACGCTAAAAGCGCCTAACTTAAACCTCTAATTTTACTTTATAAATACCAGAATACGAATCGTTGGTCAAAAAGCAAAAAAAAGATTGTAAATAATATAATTTTATTTTATTTAAAAGGTAAAATACCTTCAAAAGTATGAGAATTCTAAGCCTGACACGAGAAAATATAACGCAGGTGTTATGGTACAGACATACGAAGATCGTTGTTAATTTAAGCGAATTATAATTAAATAATCGTTCGGTATACATTTTAATTTCGTTTACTTTGCATATGAAATTGAAGTAAAATGTATCAGTGTTTTTCTATTGTAAATAGTTTGTAAATAAACGTAAACATTTTTAATTAGTGGGACATTGATACAAGACGTTTTTGATAAAAGAATGCGTACACTATTTTTTTTTTGCTATATTGTAGTTGATTAATTGTTGACAATAATAAGGTGTCTACCAATCCTTGGAATCCAGCTCCAAATATTAGTTTAACTAGTGCCTAGATTTAATTTTTCATCGTTTTGGCGCCCCACCGTGCAGTACAGTGCTCCTGACGTATATATTCATCAACGCTTTCGATATATAAAATCATATCAATTTTTTACAACTGAATAAATAATGTATTATGTTTGCTGTGATTATAAAACATAAACAAAACGCTAAGGAATAAGAATTAGGTAGTCTACTTTTAATTCCTTGAATTGATTCACAAAATAATCATAGAAATAAAAAATAAATGAGTACTACAAGATTGGAACCATGGATATGAGAAAAGCACAAATGTACAACGTACAATTCAATAGAAACGAAATTGGGTAATGAAGCCCTAAACGAATCGAGCCATGGATACCAGAATAAGGCACTAAAATGAAAATCCTAAACCTTCATGAATATTAATGAACATTTGTTCTAGCAAATATAAAACTAGAATAATTTACTGTCCAGTACAGTCTTGTGCCGAAATGTGCACGTCCATAATAACATAATACACACCAACGGTATTCTTGCGAAGTATTGAACTAATGTGTTTGCAATGATAAGAAAATTTGAAAGATACATAATGATTTTAGAAAAATTATAGATCAGTCTGAGTTTACACGTTGTTTAATTACTTTAATTAATTAATATTCGTAATATTACAATTCGAATATTTATCAAATCAAAAAATAATATTTCTGTGTTATATTAATATGGTTTTTAATATTTTTTAAATAGTGTTTACGAAAACATTGCATAAGGCTGTATTGTAGTAAAGAGTTTATTAATTATTCCCTTGTCTCACGAGCGTACATTACTACAACTATGTTTATTTTTGCAAGAGTAAACTTGAAAGAAATCAAAATCCTATTTTAAAAAATTAGAACTATCTAAATTGTGTCATTTCCATTAGTAAATGATTGAAATTCGTCTTTTGTTGCATATTACTCCAATTAGATTGTTTTAAATTTTTTTCAAGATCTTGATTAAAATTTAGTGTAATCTTAAACAGGATTAAATCAAAAATGGTTTAAAACAAACTATTCCAAGTTCACAAACGTTTAAATCAAACCATTAACACGTTTACCCTTTGAACAATACGGAATTTCACTGGCGTAGACCCGATACGCGAACCAAATCTCTTTCAAATACAGTGATTTATATACACAACTAATCTACCATTCAAATGGGTGGAAATGCACTGTTGTCCAGTTCTGGATTTGTCTCTTCCATTTATAATGAAGAAAAGGACAAACTAGCAAACCTAATATTAAATTGAGAAATATGTAAATGTATGCTAGTGTGCCAGGGGCGTATTATAAAGAATTCCCCAGTAATCCTTTAGTTCCCTTGGCAGTTTGTACTTACAAACAAGAATGAAGCCAGTAAAATTAACCGTGTATCCTTGAATATATCCTTTAAAACAATTGAAAAATCACGGTAGACACCAGAAATACAACAAGTTTAACAAAATAATTGACTTTGGAATTGGCACATCCAACAATGTTTCAGGAGCAGGATATTCTAGGGATGCATACTCCGCAGGTGGCCAAGCAAGACGATTTTAGTCATTCTAAATGTAATATTTGGTCGTACAAATGTTACACCTTAACTAATTGTAATTTTAAGTAGTCCATCAAACAATCCTGAACAAAAACGATTAAGATGTTTTTTATTTTATCATCGGTCGCCATTTTGTGGGCTGGTCACAACGATTTTGTATAATAGAATATATATATATATTTAATTTGATTATTTTAACCAACATAACAATGATTTAGTATATATTTTAGTTTTAATATTAAGTTACATACACATATATTTAATAATATACATATATTTAAAACATACTGAAAAAGTATTATAATTTAGTTAATTTCATATCATTGTCATGTTAGTGTTTAGGCTTTAGTGTGAAAGCATCTTTTTTTATTCTCCCCATTTATAGACATAACATTGAAATCTCATTTTTTAGTAACGAATCCCTAATCAGGTACATATTTCTGTATGTCATGTGACGTTTCAGTCCGAATGTATTTATGAATAAAAAAATATACATAGTTTTATGTTAACAACAACAAAATATTTAGATTTTTAATTCAACGTCTATTTACCTCCAACACGGTTCATACCTTACTAACGCTTTTAAACTAATTCCAATATTTCACCATGCCGAAAATACTTTTATAAATTATTGCTAAAAATTGAGAAAATAAATAAACAATTACGTCGTTATTTACCGAAATAAAAGCTAGGCAAACGACAACCGCTAATAAAAGTTTTGTGGTTTAAAAACTCAAACGGATAAAGTTCCTAAATTCAAATTGTGACGCCTTAAGGAGTTTCTCCTACAACATTGGCATATAATTAAAGTCGAAAACGGGATTTCCGTTATTACATTAGGTAGCCTAAATAATTAAGCGAATTATGAGTTTGCAAACGCAACTTTAAAACAAAACATGCATTTTATGACGTCACAAATATGTTTATGCAAAATTATAAAGTATTAGTATGTTTAAATGAAATTAAGTAAGTTAAAGAGTTGGTATGAACCGAATTATTCACAAACCAAAAAATTATACCACTATTAAAACAATAAAAGTTTATGCGTATGCAGTGTTCCAAATATTTTTACCCTCGTACTATTTTCTTTTTAGCATATGGTTGGGGTCGAATAGACCCCAATTAGGTAGTATCCATTGAATTACTATAGTAGTGTAAATTGGGCATCCAGTACTACAGGATCTATTTGACCCTTAAATGAAACCTTTATAGGGCCCAATGAACCCAAAATAATATTGCAGAACCCAATGGAATTAAATATAATATTCACCAACGATAAAAATATTTATACGGCATTTGCGCCTGGGTTCCTATTCTATAATACAGCAACTCTTGATTGAAATATATTTTACGCATCTAAATACTATATTTAAAAAAAAATGGCTTTTAAAAGTGATTTTGTATTATAAATCCAAAGGAATTGAAACCTGTTTATCAACTACAAATCTAATTCAAAAGGAATTCAAGCCTTTTTGCTAATTACAAGCTTTGTGTGTGATTTTGTTATATAAATCAACAATCAAAAGAAATTTTATATTTATAAATTGGACATTTTTATGTAACTTTTCACTTGATATGTGATTTAAAAACATTCAGCCTTTGATGAACTGAAGCCATTTTTAGAGCTTGAAACCTTTGTTTAATTCATAAATTCATTTCAATTTCAAAGCCTTAAGGCATAATTGTCATAAGAGCTTCAATTGAATTGATTTGAATTCCTGCTCTGGTCAAGGTTTATTTTAAGTTTAGTTTAACGATTACCACGTGTAAGCACTTTAAGACATCTTTGTCTGTCTCTGCGAACTTGAAGTCAGTTCATGCGTACATACCAGTACTTTAAGACAGGCTCACATTAGCATCTTAACTTAAAGTCCTGGTGTGAAAATGGCAACGTGAAACCAGCTCAGTCTCTTTAGCAATATCAAATATGTGAAGTGATTAAACTAGTGAAACATAATATAACTGCAGTATGGAACAAGAACATTGTTTAAGGACAAGTTTTTACATATTGCTATTAGTATACTATAAGATAGAAGAATAGTGCAAAAAAAAAACAACAAAGTAATAACTTGTACGTATATTAACTCAACTTGTATTATATGTTTCTTTTATATATAGAATAATAAAATAGTCTTGTAGATATTCATTGTGCAGAAAATAAAAATGTTTTCCTTCTGTTGACCGCCGTTGATTAGCACGTTGTGCCAACGGTCAGTTTTCACATGCTTTTAGCTCAACTACCACCGTCTCGTCCACAATAAATAAATGTTTTCTTACAATATCATATTTATACTACAAAGTTTGCAGTAAAATCAATTAGACGTGTATGTAAATTATATAAAATAATTAGTCAAATGTTTTAAACAACATTTTATGAATAAAAACTTATATAAGTATTACAATTTTTACCATATCATCGACTAGATTTTGTTATGTTCTTTACATAAATGCAAACATTATTTATCTAAACATCAACGTTTTGAAATGGTATTGGATTTGAAATTATTACAAGTAGTAGCACAAGAATGGCCAAAATAGTTCAGCTATTATGCGTCTCTACCATCGAGCAAAAAAAAGTGCTAAATGTGGAATTTCCCTTCACCTATCGGTCTTAATCGACCACTAAACATTTGATTAGTAATACTAATAAATATGACCACTTCTCAACAAACAATATATGGTCTGATTAGTTACAAAAAGAAAAATTATAAACAAAACAATTAAATTGGTAAGAAAACCTATAAATATGGATCATAACTTCACTAGTTTGAGGGTTAGGACATCCCTACTAGAATCGGGGGAATCCCCTCCGAATGGGTGCAAAACAAAAGTAATCATTGGATTTTGTCCACATTTAGAAGTCTTGAAGCATATTTTCATATGTTTACAAGCGGCTTCCTGTTATTAAAATACATAAAAAATGAGTTAAAAAACAAGGTAATTATTAAACATTTAAGTGTTATTTACAACAATGATCTCTTGTGCATGAAACGTTAAAAAAACCAAATGTTTTTCGTTGTTGTTTATATTTATATTAGTTATTTGTGGACGAGAATAAAGCTAATCTATAATTTTATTGTTCTTGTTGTTGAGAATATTTTCAGAATTCACCTGCGTACATATAATAGTTAACACAAAATGTTTTTTTGCGAAACAACTCATTTAAAATATTGTTGTTAAAACAAAAATGGCACCCAATATATGCAGGAACAACTGGCCACAAATTATATAGGTAAAGTATTTGATCCATCAAGTTTACCTAAATTATTAGTGAATTTAGATACTAAATATTTATATTTGTTACTCGTAAATATCCTGTTAGGTACGATCAGGATTTATATATTAAGCTTTATTAATTATAACTGCGTTCTAAATAGTTTTAAGAACATATAAAACCCGTTCAGTTGTCGTAGCCATGAAAGCGCCGCCCTGGTGTTAACCCCATGAAACTATTTCATATTTTACATCTAACAGATGATACAACTATTTAAATAATCAGTTATAATTTCAGTGCCAAGGCAAAAACAACAGAAATAAGTTTAATATAAAGCACAAATAAGATTTAAAACATAAAAAAGAAAAAGTGTACCAATATAACTAATGCGTAACTGAACGGGTTAAATATTCTTTACTCCGATTACAATATCTGATATATAACAACAATAGTATTGTATAACAATAATTCGAATATTACACATTTTCCCTAGTTAAAACAGAATATCCAATATATTACTTTATTATTATTCGTGTCTCAAACAATGCAATACACTACTCAATGTTTGGTTTATTTGGACTAATTCAATGCGGTATTAAACTATATTTTAAATAGTGTCAGCCATTTTGATTAATTGGTTATCATCGTTTATGTTTAGACAGACCAATTTATAGGCTTCATAAAGATTTAAGTCTAACTTAAAAGTCATATTTTATTTCATGTTATATCCCTGATATGTCGCAGCGACGTAGCATATACATGTTACATTTCTGTTACATCGCAGAGATATCACTTGAATTAGAATGTTTACTGGTTTAGATCTAGGGGTTAAAAAGCTGCCTGCGATGTATCAATAGTGAAATATTACATAATAAAAAGCAAAGAAACATCTATTTTCTATCTAAGTGGGATGAAAATGAGCTAAAAATAGCGCAAGACAAATGCCAAACTAAGATAAAAATTATACAAAAAATATATGAATTGTTGGATTGGCAGATCAATATATAAAACTAAATATATATTGGATACTGTGTAAAAGCACAAAAACACATCGTTTATGTTTCCTAGAACCTGTAAAAATAAAATATATCACGATATCAAAAAAACTGAATTGTTTGTAATGTTTATATGAACATAAAAATTGCATATAATACGAATTCAGAATCTAGTAAACCGCATTTGTAGTCCCTTATTTATTGCATTAATAGTTTGAGTCGCGAATAGTTTATTCTTTCAGACCTACATTTTATAATGTAACTTATAATAATTTACTTTTCCCATTTGAGAAATAAAGATAATTATCCAATTTTATGTGTTGTCTCAGACAATTTTAGTTTGAATATTAATATTATAAAGTTAATAAAGACGAAGATAAATCATTTTAATGCACTTAACAAAGTGCAAATACGAATAAAGTTATTTATTATTTGAGATTATATCTAAAGAACACCGTCGATTATTTAGCTCATTACGGGAAAAGTTTATTAAATTACTTATTGTTACAGGTGTTAATTTGTAATGATTGTATATTTTATTTCATAAAAATAAATCTTGATTTGTCTATATACACTTATGAAAACACCTTACGTTATATAGAAAATAATATGATTTGGTTTAGTAATGTTACATTTTGGTCTGAAAGACATTAGCAATGCCTAAACATATAAAGTTATGCATCAAAAGAAGAATCATGACAAAGGAAAATGGAAAAATCAAATTATAGAGACAGTACCACAAAATATATAAATATATAAGTGGATACTAGTGACAAATTTACAATGGTAAATATAAAATTCCTATAGATATAAAAGAAATCGAATAATCAACATAAATTGTAGATTATTACTAACAATTCAAAAACAGTATTCTATTTAGTAGTAAAACATCTCATACCAAAAATCATATTGATATATATTGGTTTCTATATGAAACCTAGATGTTCTACACTGTTTTCATAATTAACAAAAATATATTAATTGTAATTTGTATGTGTCTTAGATTTCACCTGAAGATTACCACTGCAATCTGCTGTGTGATGACCACATTGGATTCTGTCTAGTTGGAGCTGGATTTGAAATTGAAAATGGGTATATATTTTCTGGTTTTGTTTGTTTTTATTTTTCATTGAAACGAATGATGATGAATGTAAATTAAAAGCTATTTAACTAATAGACATTGAAACATTGCAGGACAATATATATTTAATAAGGAATAATTGAATTTAAAACACACTTGGTTGGTTTCAAAAATAATTTAATTGTAACTTAATACGTATTTCGGCTTTTACACCATCGTCAGAAGTGTCGGAAAGAAGTAAACTGCAAGGTATATACACACACATAAATATACCATGCAGTTTACTTCTTTCCGACACTTCTGACGATGGTGTATAAGCCGAAATACGTATTAAGTTACAATTAAATTATTTTTGAAACCAAACAAGTGTGTTTTTATTCAATTATGTTTCAACAAGTGCCTACAGCTCATACATTTAATCTTATACAATATAAATTATTTAACAATAACTTGTTGAAAATACACATGATATGAAATCAAGATAAAAGTTAGCTTAATAGTAGAAACGTCAATTGATCATAATCTTTAATAGGTTTACTGTTAAATTTCGAATAACAATGAATGCATTTTTACATTTAACGTGTGATAAAAATTACGTAAAATGAATGAATGGGATAGAACTAAACTATTGAAACTGCGCAACTAATCATGATATGCAATTCTAGTCACGTCGAAGATTGAAGTGTTTTTATTGGTCAAACTAATATATAGTTAAGATATGCAATGAAATAAATAACATAATTAATTAAAATAGTACGCAGAACGCATGCTATTTTGAGTTAACTAACTACAGTGCTTAAAGTGTAGTTAAAATACATTTCCCTTATTTGTATAGACGATTTCACAAATAGGTTGACACTTAAGGCGTGTTCAGAGCGAACCAAATAGAATTTAAGATTAGAAAATTACAAATAATAATCTAGTTTGTATTATGGCAAGCAATGCTAACATTCCAAGCTATAAAATTAACACAATATATGATAAATTTTGTTGCTGTGAACGTTAGCATTGTCTGTCATACAACAAACTGGAATTATTACTTATAATTTCCAAGCTTAATTACTGATTGTTTCGCTGTGAACAATCCTTTACGTTCACGCCAAAAAAAATTATCATTCATTCCGTTAATTTTGTTGCTTAGAATGTTAGCATTGCTTGCCATTATACAATCTAGATTATTATTTATAATTTTCTAATCTTAATTAGTATTTGGTTCGCTCTGAACATGCCTTAAGGATTGTTCACAGCGAAACAATTAGTAATTAAGTTTAGAAAATTACAAATAATTATCTAGTTTGTTTTATGACAAGCAATGTTAACATTCCAAGCAACACAATTTATGATAAAATTAGTTGCTGTGAACGTTAACCTTGTATGTCATACAACAAACTGGAATTATTACTTATAATTTATAAGCTTAATTACTAATTCTTTAGCTGTGAACAATCCTTTAACTTTGTATGTTATACAACAAACTGGAATTATTGCTCATAATTTCTAAGCTTAATTACTAATTGTTTCGCTGTGAACCATTGTTTATAGTAGAATTCTGAGTATATCTATAAATCTGTAAAGGATTCTATAAACTATTGGCTACGCTACAACAGTTTCATTAATTTAATAAATCATTTCATTATTGAATTTGTTTAATAAATTATCTGATTTATCTACAAATTTTGCTGCAAAACAGATTTATTTTGAAACTGTTAGCGCTTAAATATTTATATAATAACCTTATAGATCTACAGATTATCTCAGTTATTTCACTTTTATGTGTTCCTCTTAGTTGTCTAATTTTAAAGAAGATTAGTAAACTTTATATTTGACTCACATTTTGGAATTCGTGCGGTTTTCGAGATAGTGAAAAAATTGCAAAAATAAACTTTCTAGATTGTTTTTAAAATTAGGTTTCCATGTGAGCTACATAGTTTTCTATTTTTATCTTTAGTAGTATTTTATATAGAGCGTTCACACTCGGACATTGCGAAAATATTTAATTTCAAAACGTGTTCCTGTTAAATTCGCCAGTTTAAATTGTTTTATGATTACAATACTTTCATTTATAGGAAATAATTATTTCAGTATAATCTTATGAGAAACTAGGTGAACTCGTGGGCACCACGTGCCCATATCGTATACACTTAGGCATTCGATGATGCAACGATTATTGTCAATCATGAACAATACCATTTTATCTCTTCAATAAACAGTAATTACAATTAAACTTAGTGCTTCGCACAATTCAGACACAATATATATTAAACTCCGCCACTGGCAGTAACTATAGATACATAAACAATGCGTTCTACACATACATACATTCGCATACATCTGGGTGTGTTTATATATATTTGAAAAATAATTGATTGAACTACTTGTAAACTGGAAGCGCAATTTTGTGAAATCGTCTAATCGAAAAATTTAATGACACGTTTTATTTCAGGACTTTCTGTATTTTATCTAAATTTACTACCTATTACAAATAGGAAAATAAATGTTGATAGAAATACAAACTAGGTTGTTTTATTTGATTACTCCTACAAATACAAAATAAACACTGGTTACGAGTCGTTAACAGTGATAGAACTAAGCATTAGTTGTAATTGAGTGGTCGCGTGCGGGCGTCAATAATTGCTACTTATCTCTCTGATCTATTCAAACCATCAATTGGCATATTTAAATACAGAAATTGTGTTTGAACTCAGATACAATTTTATTTTTGATTATGTGTTGCGAAACTGTGCGGGTTTATTGTATTTACTAACACGCGCTATCAAATAAGTAAGATGTTCTTTGTTCGGGCGAAAAGTTCGAAATTATGAGAGCATATAAAATACCGTATTGCAGATGAATGAGATGTTTCTTCAAAATAAGGGTAAGTTGATTTGTGTTTAGGTCAATCAAGCTAGGAAAAATATGATTAAAATTAAGATAATCATTCAATGTGTATAGATATTTAGGCAATCTTTATTCAAATACGTATCGACTTAATGTTTTTTCATTATCATGATAGGTTTTGAGTTGTTTTATGGATTTAAGTATAACTGTGACCAAAAGTGTAACAATATTTCCGAAATTGTACTTTATTTATTAAACAGTCGTTAATCGACGGAAATATTTTTGATTGTAGCGTAAATTTAACATATTTCTAATATGCAACAGTTGCATCGTTCTCCAATATATCAATTATAATCTAACAATCGATTTTTTTTTCATGAATCTTGATTCCTATACATACTTTATAAGAAAGTAGGGTTTGCATGTTTAAAACAATTTATTTATAACTTTGGAAATTAATACAGTATTTTTAAATAAAATTTATTTTGTAGTTTTACTCTGTTTTTGTAACTGTTTTAAACGTGTTTATTCTTTAAATTGTGTAAAACATGAAACATGTTTTATTAAAAAATGAAAAACCTGTAAGAAAGTAATAATGGTGGACGGTTTATGGTTTTAACATTTTAAAATTAAATTACGATTACAATATTTGTTTTTATACTATGTCCTAAAAAGAAAAATAAACAAGCTATAGATCCAACGCACTTATGCGTCCAGCTCGCCTTATAAGTAATATATGCGAGCACCAGCTTTAATTATGGCCTTTTGGTTAACAATTTTAAAAATATGTTATAGATACAAAGACTTCCAATTTTGTAGATTATTTTGATAAAAAACATTAAAGTATATTTTGTAATTCAAAATTATAATATTTAATAAGTTTTTATGGCCTTTGGGTTAACAATATATTATTATTAATTTTTTAAGCAAATAATAACATTTAATAGTGGTTATTTATTAGATTCATATAAAACAAGCTTAAGTCCAACGCACCTGTGCGTCCAGCTCCCTTATAAGTAATATATGCAATGCGAGCAACGATTTTTAATTAATATGGCCATTTGGTTAACAATATGAAAATATGCTATAGATATAAACAGTCTTACAATTTTTTGTAGATTATTTTGATAAAAAATTATTTTTTTAAATGCATATTTTAAAATAAAAAATTATAATATTTAATTTTTTTTTTTTGGCCTTTGGGTTAACAATATGAAAAAATCTTCTAGGTATAAAATATCTTAGAATTATTAGTAATATTTTTGGGTGTTTAAATTATTTTTCTAAGGGCAGTATTAAGGGGGGCTCCAAATTTTGGGGCCCTATAACTCGGGAAGTATACAGGCGATTGGATTTAAACTGTGAGCGGATTCAAATGGGATGCTAAATAATATGTGTAGCAAATTTGGTTCAAATCGCTTCGGTACCTTCAGAGGAGTAGAAAGCACAAATTTGGTCGAGCGAGCGACGACTAACATCCAAGTATATAAGTTATATATAAATGTTTTTTTGGATTCAGGGCGACGAGACAAACACTTTTTGTTCCGAGAATGTTACAGACACACGACCGATTGCTTTAGCTTCTTCGGTACTTCGTACGGCGAGCTAAAATACTTGATATACTTGTGTTGCCTTTCACGCACATCATTCTCAATCATGTTAAACGAGTATTTATTATAATATTTAACAATATGTATTGTGATAATAATGATGCTGCTAGTAAGACATAATTCGTTCCTTACACAGTGATGGACACGCGTGCCAGGCCAGTGTCATTGCGTGGGTATTGGTACATGCATGATTTATGGTCGGTCGCCAGACAAAAAGATTTATTATTTTAATAATGAAATTATGCTTATCCGGGATATGCATGCATGTGTGTCTCTTTCATTGTTGCTGCTCATTCCTTCATCACCGTCACAATAAATCGTTGTGCAACCCATGTCGTCGCTCGGTAAGGAATTCAGAGCAAGCGGGGCTATACTTTATTCCACTTCTACTCTGAACTCGGTTGCATAGCCTTGGATATTTACAGTGTAAATACTACCTATGCAACTGAGTTCAGAATTGATGTGGAATTAAATAAATTTGCCGTCTTAGACACCTTTTTTAATGTTTGTAAACTTATCTCGCATTAGTTTCTATATATTTTTAAGTTTCCAATACTTTCCATACAGTGTGTAATCGTTAAATTGAGGAATAAAGTATAGTAATAAAATAGTTCTACTCTATCATTCTGGTTCTTGTGTTATTATGGGGTACGAGCTGAGTTATCTGTGTCTCGGTCTCGCCTCGCTGTTGCTTGGCTTGGGCTTGGGTAATGTCTAATATCCGGCATTACGGTAACAATGACATGTGTCTGTCGGCCAAATGCTTGGACATGAAACAGGCAAAGTAAAGGGGAACGAAATGCGTTTGTCCCTAGGGGAATTCGTGGCAATCTCTCGCTGCTGTTGTCGAAGGGGATGTCCGTCACTTACAGCGCCACTCAAAATTGTTATAGAAATCTATTGCACTATTCCGCAGATGCATAAATGATAAATTGTACAGAATGATGCGGATATTCAGACATACAGACGCCAGAAATGTAGTTGGCTAGAGTGAATTTATGCAACCGTACTTACAATAGTGTATTGCGGATAGTATTTTTAGCTGTATTACACGTAAAATATCTTTGTTTTGAAATCAAATGAATTTGAAGCATTATATATATATATATATATATATATATATATATATATATATATATATATATATATATATATATATATATATAAAACTACTGCCAATATTTTAAAATCGACCAATAACGTTGGGATTATGATTTTGTTGGGCTTTTGTTGTATTTTGAAAATAAAATAAGGTTGCATTTTATTTTAGTAGATAATGACATAATATATGTATCTCTATTTCAACAACAACAACGTTGTACGTACCGAATCATGTTAATTATTATGGCCTTTTGGTTAACAATTTAAAATATCTGGAGTGGCCTGCATTCGACTTTCTTTTACGCATTTTTTGTATATAACCAAAATAGCAGTCAAACTAATCAATACTCTACAGAAATATCCTGAATGGTCATTTATCTAATTGAGTCTATTTTGTTTTCCTGTCAAAAGAGCATATGATTCGATTTTATAATCTACATGCGAATCCATGGCAACGTAAACAACATATTTATAATGTTTCGTAGCATTTTTCTCGCAACTGGCACATTTTTTGAAGAAATGTTTCAAACAAAAGTTGTTCGAAATATTCATATCTTTCATTATGTACATGACTATTTTTGCTATAAGTGCAGCCGTTCTAGTGATATTGGAGATAGAACAAAAATGCATAGAGCAAACAAGATATTTATGATTTTTCGTAGCCGTTTTCTCGTACCTGGTACATTTTTTAAAGAAACTTTTCAAACAAAAGTTGTGTGAAATATAAATATCTTTCATTATGTACATAACTATTTTTGCTATAAGTGTAGCCGTTCTAGTGATATTGGAGATAGAACAAAAATGCATAGAGCAAACAAGATATTTATGATTTTTCGTAGCCGTTTTCTCGTAACTGGTACATTTTTTGAAGAAATGTTTCAAACAAAAGTTGTTCGAAATATGAATATCTTTCATTATGTACCTGACTATTTTTGCTATAAGTGCAGCCGTTCTAGTGATATTGGAGATAGAACAAAAATGCATAGAGCAAACAAGATATTTATGATTTTTCGTAGCCGTTTTCTCGTAACTGGCACATTTTTTGAAGAAATGTTTCAAACAAAAGTTGTTCGAAATATTCATATCATTCATTATGTACATAACTACTTTTGCTATAAGTGTAGCCGTTCTAGTGATATTGGAAATAGAACAAATAATGTATAGAGTAAAATGCATTACTGGTTTGAATATTCTTTTCAAAAATAGGAGGTGCACATCTAGGGCATATACAAGTCTTTAGTTTGAGGTTTCATAATTTTTCGTTCAACAGTTTTGGCTCTAGAGCGTTCACAGATACACAGACAAACAGACGTCATTCCGAAATAGTCACATTCGATTCAGGGAAGGTCAAAACATGTATATCCGTTCGTAAAAGAAAGTAAAAATCTTATAGGCATAAAATACATTAGAATGTTTAGCTGTTGGCGAGTTGAAGGCACAGGTGTCTGTACTTATGCTTGTACTATTGTACGACAAGGCAATGTAGACTTTTTAACCATTTTATTTGCAGTAAATTTACTGTGCCTTATTGTCAGTCGTCATCATAACTACGAGCTACCTATAATTTAACGAGAAGTACTGAAATCTTAACTGTCGGTATGGCGACTCGACGAAAGATAATAATTTAAATTTCTCCTATTAAATTAATGGCTTTTTAATTTAATACCCAATAACGAGAAAAGTTTCCAGGCCCATAAACAAGCCCCGTACATTAACATATTCAAATTACAATTTTACTATTTCATAATATCCATGTAATCAAATTATATACAAGAATTATTCTGTTGCTGGATTGAAATATATTTGCTTCTATATTATATATTTATGAATGAACATCGTTTCGAAAGTAATTTTATGGTCGAAATTTGAATATAGCGCACAAAGAACACAGGTGGCGCTCATAAAAATGCTCAAAACTCTTGTAATAAACCTGGTTTCGAATTATTTATTGTAATGAAAGCCGTGAATCAGGGACTTTACTTGTTGAAAATTATATTGCTTAACATTTATATTTTATTTTCACGATTATGTAGCTTGTATATTGCTAATGCTCCTTAACTGTTGGTTTTATTAACTTAAGTAGTGCTTAAGTCCATTTGCACCATTGCCGCTTATGTATTTGATCCATTGGATAAATAAATTATTATTATTATTACTTTAAATATGCTATAAAGATTATCAATACCAAAGAAAACTTTTAACACGACGTACAGACGTACAGAAATAAAAAAATCTAATCCCGTCGCCCTAAATCCAAAAATATGTATATTTCATATACTTGGATGTTAGTTTAGGTTAGTTTAGGTTAGGTATAACTTATATACTTGGATGTTAGTCGTCGCTCGCTCGACCAAATTTGAGCTTTATACTCCTCTGAAGGTACCGGAGCGATTCACACCAAATTTGGTACACATATTATTTAATACCCTATTTGAATCCCCTCGCAGTTTAAATCAAATCGTTTGTATACTTCCTGAGTTATAGGGCCCCAAAATTTACAACCCCCCTTAATACTGTCCTTACATAAATAATTTAAACACCCAAAAATTCTACTACCAATTCTAAGATATTTTATATCTACAAGATTTTTTCATATTGTTAATCTAAAAGCCATAAAAATTATATTAAATATAATAATTTTGAAATTTAAAATATGCATAATTTTTTTTATGAAAATAATCTACAAAAAATTGTAAGACTTTTTATATCTATAACATTTTGTCTAATTGTTAACCAAAACGCTATAATAATTAAAAGCCGCTGCTCGCATCGATATTAGGTATCAGGCGAGCAGAACGTATAGGTGCGCTGTACCTAAGCTTGCTTTTCTAACAATCCTCATTTTGGCTATATTGGTCAAAAATTAACAAAATCAGTTTAAAATAACTTAAAACACTAGATTATTATTAATGGTTGTTTATAATCTTAATTATTAATTGTGTGACTGTTAATTGTTAATTTTTTGTGCAAGTCCGGCCCTGTTTGGTCACGTCGTGACAGTGTACGAAAAGATTATTCAGCGAGATGCAACAGAACATGAAATTAAGTGCGCGAATTCGCAGTTCATGTTTATTTTGATATGATCTATGTGTGTGCTGTATAGCCATTCCATTCCTGCGGTTGCATCCAGACGACCGAGCGGCCGACGCGCCGACGGATGGCGGTAATGGTGCACGTGAGCGCCTCTGTGGTGCTATACGATACATGGGCATGGCGTGAAAACATTTGCTTTCTTCTTACCTCGCAACCTACTGCATTCATTACTCATATTTTTGTATTACTTATTATACATTTCTCTTGCAACTTGCCAAATTATCAATGCAGTGAATTTGTCAGGTTCTTGGCTCAAAATTGACTAATTCTATATGTTTTCTAGTTGCAAATAATATTGTATATTAAATTTGTTTTTACTTTTCTGAACGAAATACAATTAGGAGTATTTTAATCATTAACATTTTCGGAATCGATATTTTTACGTCTGTGTGTGTGTGTGTGAACGCTCTAGAGCTAAGACTGTTGTAGAAAAAATTATGAAACTTAAAAATTGAAAACTTAAAACTTGCAAAACATTAATAAAAATATTAAGATTTTCCGTAGCAGTTTTCTCGTAACTGGTACATTTTTTAAAGAAACTTTTCAAACCAAAGTTGTGTGAAATGTAATTATCTTTCATTTTGTACATAACTATTTTTGCTATAAGTGCAGCCGTTTTAGAGATATTGGAGAAAGGACCAAAATGCATTTGCATTACAATATAAATCTGAATATTTAGAATTTCTATAGCAGTTTTCTCGTAATTGGTACATTTTTCGAAAAAACTTTTCAAACCAAAGTTGTGTAAAATATTAATATCTTTCATTAGGTAAATAACTATTTTTGCTATAAGTGCAGCCTTTCTAGAGATATAGGAGAAAGGACCAAAATGCATTTCCATTACAATATAAATCTGAATATTTAGAATTTCCGTATCAGTTTTCTCGTAACTTGTATATTTTTTAAAGAAACTAATCAAACAAAAGTTGTGTGAAATATGAATATCATTCATTATGTACTTAACTATTTTTGCTATAAGTGCAGCCGTTCTAGAGATATTAGAGAAAGGACAAAAAATGCACTTCCATGACAATATAAATCAGAATATATAGAATTTCCATAGCGGTTTTCTCGCAACTGGTACATTTTTCGAAAAAACTTTTCAAACAAAAGTTGTGTAAAATATTAATATCTTTCATTATGTACATAACTGTTTTTGTTATAAGTGCAGCCGTTCTAGAGATATTGAAGGACAAAAATGCATTTCCATGGCGGTTTTTTCGTAACTGGTACATTTTCTAAAGAAACTTTTCAAACAATAGTTGTGTGAAATATGAATATCTTTCATTATGTACATAACTATTTTTGCTATAAGTACAGCAGTTCTAGAGATATTGAAGAAAAGACAAAAAATGCATTTCCATACCGGTTTTCTCGTAACTGGTACATTTTTTAAAGATACTTTTCAAACAAAAGTTGTGTGAAATATGAATATCTTTCATTATGTACATAACTATTTTGGCTATAAGTGCAGCCGTTCTAGAGATATTGGAGATAGAACAAAAAATGCATAGAGTAAACATGCATTTCTAGTTTGAATATTCTATTCAAAAATAAAAGGTGCACATCTAGGGCATATAAAAGTCTTAAGTTTGATGTTTTACAATTATACGTTCGACAGTCTTGGTTCTAGAGCAGATTCAATTCAGAGAGGGTCAAAACGTGATTATCCATTGTAATCTCTAGTCTAGACATTTTTCATGGTTACAAGATTTACTTATTACTGCGTTTAAAAAAGAAAAACACTAAATACGTCGAGCTGAAGGTAACTTATGCTTGATTTTCGGCGATTAAAAACACAAGGAATAGTTTAAAACCAAATGAAGCTTTTGTTATTAAAAATGTGATCCCCTCCAACAGAGGTGCATTATATTCTGTAGTGCATTTGATTTGATAGCACATAGCGCGCACCGCGGGCACTCCGGCGGCCGGCGCGCTCGTTTCAACTCGAAAACAGAATCAGAAACGGACGGACAGTTAGTTCGTGTATGGACGTGGTCGCGGGAGGTTAATGCCATTCAACGTCGTCCCGTTCGTGTTCCGTGATACGTAAAAACTCACCAAAAACACAACCAACGTGTCAGACACATATTCAAGCCAACACCACACTGAATTGTTACACACACACACACACACTTGTAGCCGGTTTACCCCCCTGATACATGAACACAAAAATCTCTTAGAAACAGAGTGTGCGCGCTTATTATTGTTTTTAAGTTTCTAAATAGTGAATAGTGTGGTTGTGTGCCTACGAATAGAAAACCTACACACACAATCTGCACACGGTAAGTTTTCACATTTTAATAATTATGCCATTTGTATTGCTGTTCACGTTCGGTCTAAGCCAAATATATGGTTTGATTTTATGTTGGGGGAGAGAATTGGATAAAAAGGCGCATATGTTTGCTCGATGCCTGGTAAATCTCTCTCGTTGAATCGAATTTTGAATTGTTATTTCAACGACCCTCCATTTTATTTCGCAAATGGGATTTATTCCGGATATGTGTTTGTTTTTTATGCGCTGGGGTGACGAGGTTGAGTTTAAGGATAACTACAACACGGATATTTATAGTATATTAGATTGTATAATTTAATATCTATAAATAGTATGAATGAGATATTTAGATATTTAGGAAAAGCATCTGTTGTGGCCAGCACACTACTCTCAGGGGAAATAATTAAACAATATACGAAAACCGCATTGTTTTTAATCTTTTAAAATATTTGAATAGACACGTTTTAAACTAAATATTATAATTACGGATTAAATTAAAATTAAGCATTTTAGATTTAAATTTAATTTTTTAAACAGAAAACTGGAGTGTCCTGCAGTCTCAAGTCGACTTTCTTATACGTAGTTTTCATCTACTTATGAAAAATATTGCTTTATTTTTTTTTAAATTCTTGTAACTGTGTAACAATATAAATATGTATAAGAATAGACATATTTTTTAAAATAAATTTTTAGTTAATTACACATTAAATAACAAACAATAATATTTATGTAAATATTTTTTTCTCCAACTCGCATTGTTTTTGGAGATATGCTTAAAGTAGCAAGACTAATACATTATTTCCAGTTTACAAAATTATAAGATTTATTCTGGATATAAGTTTTCAATCAAAAACAATAGCGTAACACGACTAGTTTATAAGTTTCTTATAACGAATTCCTAACAGTTTTTCATTTAAATACTTAAAAACCTCTAAACCTTTGTTTGAAAATCATTCTTTTTCACGTAATTTCGATTATAGTCAGTTTTAATTCACGAAATAACTCGTAACTGTGAACGAAAATACACGTTTTGTCTATTCCTGAATCATTATTACTTATTTTTGAAATAATGTCTATGTGTGTATCTGTACAGCAATAACAGTTAAAAGTAAATTTATCTGTATAGAAATCCTCAAATTTTCAAAAGCAGGTATTAAAAGTTTACATTTTGCATAACTCGGAAACGGTACACATTAGAGTAAATGTGATTCAAATAAAAGTTAAAGATAATAAAATGTTAAGCAACTTTTGTTTGAAAAGTTTTTCCGGAAAATGTACCATTTACTGAGAAAACGCTTCTGAATCTCACGATTTTACATATACGATTTATATTTCATAACTATAATGCTATTAATTTATAACACAAGTAATGCAATTATACGAGTACTTAAAAGTTGAGTATAGAACACTCCACATTTTTTACTTTGTGATTAAGAAAGAATTTGGGTCAACACAGTTTGCAGGTCGCTATGATTCGAGGTTTAGTGAAATAAGAACTTGTGGTCATGTGTTTATAACATTATAGTTTTATTATCAGTTTGATCGATTTTAAATATGGTATCCAAATACTAGCAGTAAAACTACTATATAATTCCTATAAACAGAGATTTCGTGGCAATTAAATTCGCATATTCTACGATTTTTGTGTTAACTGTGCTCTACGCGTTGGTGCGTTTTCGCGTACAAATCTTGTTTATTCAAGGACGGATAATTGTTTTATGATGATCCCTTGTGTTCTCGTGAGGTTCAGTATATATATAATTGAAATTTCGCGGCCGAAACAAGCATTAAATTGACCTACTTGTATTCCTCACGCCAATAGTGACTTATGGTAATACAATTATATGAAATAAGTAGGAAATTGGATACTTAAGTACTGTATAAATATAAATTGAAATGAGTATAGATGCACTCAAAGTTAATGTGCAGTTTTAATCAATTTTGCTGCAAAATAAAGTTCATATTCTTGTTATTTTATAGGGGAATAAACCATGCAATATATGGTATTAATTTATTTTAATTTGTTCATTAAATAATGAATAACTACGCGAAATTATGCATATACAACTACAGTTATATAAACATTACAGTATTCTCAATAATGTCACATTAGTCGTGTCGGATAAATGGTGATAAATATGAAATTCAAAGAAAACACTCTGATGGGAAGATCGCATATTCATAATTGCAATAAAACTGATTAAGTAATTGCCTTAATGTGTTTTACTTCCAATGAATTTAAACGACTAAGACGTGATTTGTTTTTGAAAAGAATCGGTTTTATTTGTAAATATGAATTTTAGAAAAATATTCGTAGCGTTCTAAATTATTATTTATATAAACAAATTTATTGGTAATAGTGTATAAGTACTTATGTATTGGACAAGCATTGTTGCAAGCGTCAACGATTCCAGCTCGCCTCTAGTTAAGCCTATAATCACGGCAGGAAATCTATATTTTATATATTATTCGTAGCGTTCTAAATTATTATTTATATAAACAAATTTATTGGTAATAGTGTATTAACACTTATATATTGCACAAGCATTGGTGCAAGCGTCAACGATTTCAGCTCGCCTCTAGTTAAGCTTATAATCACGGCAGGAAATCTATATTTTATATATTATTCGTAGCGTCCTAAACTATTAATTATATATACAAATTTATTGTTAATAGTGTATTAACACTTATATTTTGCACAAGTATTGGTGCAAGCGTCAACGATTCCAGCTCGCCTCTAGTTGAGCCTATAATCACGGCAGGAAATCTATATTTTATATAATATTCGTAGCGTTCTAAATTATTATTTATATAAACAAATTTATTGGTAATAGTGTATTAACACTTATATATTGCACAAGCATTGGTGCAAGCGTCAACGATTTCAGCTCGCCTCTAGTTAAGCTTATAATCACGGCAGGAAATCTATATTTTATATATTATTCGTAGCGTCCTAAACAATTAATTATATAAACAAATTTATTGGTAATAGTGTATAAGTACTTATGTATTGGACAAGCATTGGTGCAAGCGTCAACGATTCCAGCTGGCCTCGCGTCTAACAGACACTGCAGTAAATCTATTTATTTTATACAATTAAAATCAATTTTCTGATTTTTGAAAAGAAACATTACTTATTCTGGCACATTGTTCGATGTATATAAGTATTTATAAGTTAAGTAAGCTTTAGCTAAAGCACCAATGAGTCCAGCTCGTGTTATGGCGATTTATATAGTCGGGAAAATAAATTGAATATTTTAAATCTTTGTCGTTTTAAGGGACCCTGAATTAATTTTGACTATTTTTAGCTCGCCGAAGTACTGAAGAAGCTACAGCTAAATTTCCTAATTGTATCAATATAATCTACAAAAAATTGTAAGACTTTTTATATCTATAACATTTTTTCAAATCAATAATCAATCGCATCGCATATATTACTTATAAGGTGAGCTGGACGCATAGGCGCGTTGTACCTAAACTTGAATTATAATTAATGGGCATCCAATTTGAATCCGCTCGTAGTTTAAATCCAATCGCCTGTATACTTCTCGAGTTATGGGGCCTCAAAATTTGAAACCCCCTTTAAAACTACTCTTATAAAAATAATTAAAACACCTATAAATTCTACTTCAAATTCTAAGATATTTTATATCTACAAGAATTTTTCATAATGTTAACTCAAGAACCGTAAAAAATTATTAAATATGCACTAAAATTCCTTTTTATGAAAATAATCTACAAGAAATTGTAAAACTTTTTATATCTATAACATTTTTTTCAAATTGTTAACCAAAAGGCTATAATAATTAAAAACTACTACACGCAACGCATATCTTACCTAAAGGCGAGCTTCTACGCATTGGTGCGTTCAACGTACCGAATCTTGTTTAAAATAAAAATAATCTATAACATTTATTCAAATTGTTAACCAAAAGGCCATAATAATTAAAAACCGTTGCTCGCATCAAGCGAACAGGGCGCATAGGTGCGTTGTACCTAATTTTGTTACGTTCACTATTCAATATATTTATATTGAGGTTTTAAGGATTGTTCACAGCGAAACAATTAGTAATTAAGCTTAGAAAATTACAAATAATAATCTAGTTTGTATTATGGCATACAAGGTTAACGTTCAAAATACAAAATGTATCATAAATTGTGTTGCTTGGAATGTTAACATTGCTTGTCATAATACAAACTAGATTATTATTTGTAATTTTCTAAGCTTAATTACTAATTGCTTCGCTGTGAACAATCCTTTATAATTAATTTTGTTCATTTTGTTTCTGTAGCATAATACAAACTTGCTTATAATTTACTAATTGGTTCTCTGTAAATACAGTTTAATCTGTTTATTTCTGTGCAAGGAACCAAACGTGTATTTCTGTTAAAAGCACAAAATCGAACATTTTCATGATTACAATACGTTGTTTTAGACATTGCCTAAGTCCCTAAGTAATATTAAAATCTCAGGTGTATAGAGAATATAGTGTAGGGGCGGTAACGAGAATTCCTTAGAATGCCGACGGCATACTCAAAGAAGATACTATAGTTATACTTGTACTTAGTAATAATAACATTGATGCATTCACTAATAAAAGTGCATTTCGGTGTCGGTTTGCTTTATTTTCTAAGACAACGCACTCTTTGATGTTCAGTTTACGAGGGCCGTCATCGTTATGTGCTGCTGTGCGAGTGCGAGCTGCGAGCACAGGTATTCATGCACATATGCGTGAACATGTTCTGAGTGACGAGTGTCTACGAACGCCCTTGCGAGGTCACACGTTCGGACTTGTCCGAGCCCGAGCGCGAACCATACGCTTTCGACAAACATTTATTATGTTGAATATTTTCATAAATGCCGACTGCGCATTCTGGAAACTGTGATACTGGAATCTTAAATAGGGCAAAGAACTACTAGCAACTATTGTATACTTGGCCTCACGAGAACTCGAGGGATCGCCATAACACTGTTTCTTATAAAAATAGCGGAAATTTATTGTACCCGAAGTTCAAACATAAATAAAACAACATAAATATGATATAATATATGAGGTTTCTTTTATGAATGAAAACACAAGCAAAAAATGGTCAATGTCCTTTGTATGCTTAGCAGGCCATGGCCGAATAAAGATGCCCCCAACACGACGCGACAGAAGTGCAATCTGTGTGTGTGTGTGTGTGTGTGATGTGGAACATTATTAATGTTCTGCAATATATAGCATATTTGATAAAGCTTCGTCCAGTGTGAGTCGGTGCAACTAGGTTATTTTATCAGCTGATTGATGAGCAAACAAAAGTCCAACCCGTTATTAAAAACGTGCATTGCATTCGGATTGTCGGACGTCATCAATCACCCGTTTTCCGGGTTGTCACTGAACAGACATACCTTCTTATTTGTCAGTGTGTTGACAACCAAACAGATTAAATCACTACAAACATCTCTTCAACTGTATACAGTAACATCATTCTTCGTATGTCGGAACGTTTGCAAACGAAATAACTCCAATCTGGAAATATTTTGTTTTGTTCTTTCTCCAATATCAGTAGAACGGCTGCAATTGTAGCAAATATAGTTTAATCATAATGAAACTTTTGTCTGAAATGTACCAATTACGAGAAAACTGCTACGGAAAATCTTAAATAACTTAAGCTCGTAAGACCAAATTCCCTCTGAAAGTACTAAAGCGATTCACACCAAATTTGCTACACATACTAATTGGCATCCCATTTGAATCTAATCGTCCGTATACTTCCCGAGTTATAGGGCCCCAAAATTTGAAGCCCCCCTTAATACTGCCCTTATAAAAATAATTAAAACACTCAAAAATTCTACTAGATATTCTAAGATATTTTATATATACAACATTTTTCATATTGTTAGCGCAAAGACCGTAAAAAAATATTAAATATTATAATTTTGAATTTTAAAATATGCACTAACATAATCTACAGAAAATTATAAGACCTTTTATATCTTTAACATTTTTTCTAAATATTATAATTTGTGCCCTCTATTCCCCTGAAGGTACCAAAGCGATTTAAACCAAATTTGGTACACATATAATCTGGCATTTCATTTGTATCCGCTCGCAGTTAAAATCTAATTGCCTGTATACTTCCCTAAAATTTGGAGCCCCCCTTAATACTGCCCTAATAAAAATAATTAAGACACTCAAAAATTGTACTAAATATTTTATGATATTTCATGTCTACAAGATTATTTCATATTGTAAACCCAAAAGCCGTAAAAAATTATTAAATATTATAATTTGTGCCCTCTACTCCTCTGAAGGCACCGCGGCGATTTGAACCAAATTTGCTATACATATTATTTGGCATTCCATTTGAATCCACTCTCAGTTTAAATCCAATCGCCCGTATACTTCCCGAGTTATAGGGCCCCAAAATTTAGAGCCCCCCTTAATACTGTCCTAATAAAAATAATTAAAACACTCAAAATTTCTACTTGAAATTTTAAGATATTTTATGTCTACAAGATTATTTCGTATTGTTAACCCTAAGCCCATAAAAAATTATTAAATATTATAATTTTCTTATTAGACATATAATCAAATGGCTAATCAAAAGGCCATAATAATTAATAACCACTGCTCGCATCGCATATATTACTAATATGGCGAGCTGGACGCATAAGTACCTAAGCTTGTTTAATAGTAATTCAAGGTATTGTTGTAAACTAAGTGCATCGTGAATATGTTAGATAATTAAATATTTAAGTATTAAACTGGAAATGAACATGCAATAGTGTTTACAATTTTCTTCTAATTTCCTAGAAAATATTTTTATATTTTTTCAAGCGTTCGTATTTATAAACTCGAAAGTAAATGTACATAAATTGCAAATGTGCAAACAAGTAATGTAATGCATCGGAACGGACACTAAATAGGGACGACAGACGACGCGGTTGTAAAACAAGATATTGTGTTTGCATTTCATTAGTTTCATTCATCGTAATAATTATTTCGATGCGTCACTATTATTTTATGCACTATTACGTGCAACATTATACCATTATTTAATTTCCTTATTCATAAAAAAAAAGACTGGCATATCCACTTTTCAAATTTCTCATTATTACGTCCAAGAAATTAAACACGCTGCAGGTATTGGCGCTAGCAGCGATACTAGTATATCTGAGTACCTACCTACTAAATTAAACATTAACTCTCTCTACACATGAGAAATTAATCAACTGTTTAGCATATTTATTTATATATATATATGAATAAACAGTTAGCATATGAATTTATGAACTAATGAATAGTGCGAGTGAATGAACGAAAAATTAGTAATTCCTGTCGTATCGCCGCAACACGTGACAGAATGCAATCTAATAATCATCATCACATCATCATAAATTAAGTGAAAACAAAAATAAGAGCGAAATATGTTGCTCCATTTGATCAATATCATTTAAAATCATACCATTATTTTTCCTCGTTTTGTGTTGCTTCCAGAAACTGTCGATAGATGAGTAAATAAATTAGCTATTGACAGTTCATTTAAATGCGTATGCAACATACTTCTAATATATGAGTTAAGTATGTAAACCATTTATAAATCTCAGAAGCTTTTGATTATCCTATGCAGTAATTATCAACAGGCACCGTGGGAATTTTTGCAATTTTCTATACGTTTATTGATTGAGTTGATAGCAACATTCGTTAGTGCAATATTTAGAAACTTAACTATACTAAATAGAAACGTTAAAATAACGACATGAAAGTACGAAGTACCGAAGAAGCTTAAGAAATCGGTCGTGTGTCTGTAGCATTCTCGGATTAAAAACTGTTTGTGTCGTCGCCCTGAATTCAAAAATATATATAACTGGATGTTAGTCGTTGCTCGTAAGACAAAAAATTGTGCCCTCTACTCCTCTGAAGGTACCGAAGCGATTTGAACAAAATTTGCTACACATATTACTTAGCACCCCATTTGAATCCGTTTTTAATTTAAACCCAATCGTTTGTATACTTCCCGAGTTATAGGGCCCCAAAATTTAGAGCCCCATTAATACTGCTCTTATTAAAATAATTAAAATACTCAAAAATTCTACTGATGATTCTAAAATATTTTATGTCCACAAGATTTTTCCATTTTGTTAACCTAAAAGCCATAAAAAATTTAATTAAATATTATAATTTCGAATTTTAAAATTTGCACTAATCGCGCGCTGTACAAAGTACCAAAGATTCTAAAGAAATCGGTCGTGTGTCTGAAGCATTCTCGGATCAAAAAAAAAAAAAAGGGTTTGTCTCGTCGCCCTGAATCCAAAAATATATATAACTCATATACTTGGATGTTAGTCGTCGCTCGCTCGTAAGACCAAATTTGTGCTCTCTACTCCTCTGAAGGTACCAAAACGATTTACACCAAATTTGCTACACATATTATTTAGTACCCCATTTGTATCCACCCCCAGTTTAAATTCAATCGCTTGTATACTTCCCGAGTTATAGGGCCCCAAAATATGAAACCCCCCTTAATACTGCCCTTATTAAAATAATCAAAACATTTAAAAATTCTACTAATAATTATAAGATATTTTATATCTACAAGATTTTTTCATATTGTTAACCCAAAGGCCATAAAAAATTACATTAAATATTATATTTTCGAATGTTAAAAATATGCATTTAATTTATTTTTTATCAAAATTTTTATATCCGTAACATTTTTTTAAATTGCCAAATATAGGCCATAATAATTAAATTCCACTGTTTGCTTTGCATTACTTATAAGGCGAGCTAAACGCGTAGGTGCGTTATTCTTAAGGATTGTTCACAGTGAAACAATTAGTAATTAAACTTAGATAATTACAAATAATAATCTAGTTTGTATTATGACAAGCAATGTTAGCATTCCAAGCAACACAATTAATGATAAATATTGTTGCTGTGAACGTTAACCAGTTAACAAACTGGAATTATTACTTATAATTTCTAAGCTTAATTACTAATTCTTTAGCTGTGAACAATCCTTTAAGCTTGTTTTATCTTCAATTAAGAAAAATGGAAATAATTGATATTATTACCTAAAATACGCATTGACGATATAAATTTAAAAAGAAACTTGAGTACGATGCTTAAAGCGCGGATGATGTTTCACCATAGGCAGAGTTTTATGTGTAAATAAAGTATTTATTGCCGCGTTATAAATTTATTATCAAATAAAAATCAAATAAAACACAGTATATTGTATCAATAGTTCCTACAAGAATGTTTGCTTTTCCCCAAGAAAATGTTACACAAAAATTGTACAAATACCAAAGTGAAGATTAAACAAGTTACGGGCCCAAACGAGAAGGCATATACAGTAATCTTGATCCGAATGAATTGATTTATAATATACGTATCTGCAGAGAGTGCAGTGTGCGTTCATTATCAAACAAACGACAAGACCAAACTGGATCTAAAGAAAACATTTGCTTTAGTTTGGTTGGTCTGTGCCTGTGATTGGTTGATGTTGATGTGATCGTCAATTTTACGATGTGTACAGTATACACACGTTTTGACATGTTCTGTGCATTATCAAATGCATTTTTAAGTGGCGCTTTTACCAATAGTGATGATGCCACTTCACTCCACCGCACCAGCTGCTTACAGCTTCGTTAGGCACAGGTATGTGGACTGTGGTGGGTGCTAGTTTGTTATGTAATCATAAGCATGCCTTATGTCTGACGGCAATTATTATAAGTTCAAGGACAGCTTCAACCCTGCCTGATTTTAGAAGAAATGTAAGAAAAACAAAAACACATTAGTAAAAACTTATTCATATTTTGGGATTTTCTTATTATCCTATTTTAAATTTATTTTCATACATATATATATATATATATATTAGAACTCTTTAGTATTAAGAGAATAATAAACAAGCATAGGTGCATACACTGCCTTCAGCGTATTAAAAACAAAATTTTATAAAACATTTTTAAACCACTGATTTTTTAAAAGATAAAACATATTTTTAGATAATAATAATAAAAAAATTATTAAGCAACAAATGAATACATGAAACATTATAAATATATATATAAATTTACATATTTAATAGAATGTAATAAAAATAATTTCTATTTATATTTTAAAGAGATATTCGTAATATGTGAATTACCGAGACAAAACAATTCATGACTCAATAATGAAATCAATTATTTTATTGAATATTGCATTTTTATTGCAATGAAACTATATCAATATATGCGGTAATTAGAGAAACGAAGTAATATGGCTATGTTTAAAAGCGATTTTTTAGTTAATGGTACATTTGTCGAAAACATTTTTCAAACAAAAGTTGCTAGAAATTTTAATATCTTTAACTTTTGTAATATATATTTTTCTCTAAGTCGTGTCCTTTTCGAGATATGCAAAAAATAACCTGAGTAAGCAAGTACTCGTAATTCCGGTTGATCTGAAGGGTCTTAATTTTTTCTTCGTTCTTATACGTTATGTATAAAAGAAAGTATTGTATATTTAACTCATTCTAATATTGCAATGAAACTATATCAATATATGCGATAATTAAAGAAACGTAGATGCAATATGGCTATGTTTAAAGGCGATTTTTCAGTAAATGGTACATTTTTTGTAAATACTTTTCAAACAAAAGTTGCTAAAAATTTTAATATCTTTAACTTTTGTAATATACATATTTTCTCTAAGTCGTGTCCTTTTCGAGATATGCAAAAAATAACCAAATAGCAAGTACTCGTAATTCCGAGTAAAACAATCTTTTCAAAAGCTATATGAAAGGAAAAATGAATTTGAGTTGCTAAAACTTTATTCGTAAATGTATAATAAATGATGTAATTTCGTCATCGGTTTATCTTGAAGTGAAAATGATACTTAATCCTGTCCTGCCTCCAGCTGTCCGTGTGAAAGTAAAATTAGGACAGGTTTAAGGTATGTGGTCGGTGGGTACAATTATGCGGCAGGGATGTGTTTTGGGATGGACCCCTCAAGTCAGTCAGTCTCCGTCAGGATGGGGTCTATTCTGTTCTATACATACACACACACATACCAAATACCTATAAATAGACTATATATAGAACGAAGCCCTTTAAAACGATATATTCACTACTGTAGACTGCCCGAAATTCCAATGTCGATCAAACAATCAACTGCCTCTAGCTTTTCTCCACAAAGTTTGTGATAAACGCTAGCGCCAGTGCTACCAGCTCGCCGTTTAGGCCCAATCGCAATAAATACAATACTAAAAGCGATAGCAATTCATTATTGGAACATATTCAAATGATTATTTTATACAATAATGTATTAATATAGGACGAGTCTTTAAAATTTGGTTTATGTTGTCTTGAATGTTTGATGACATTTCTTCTGCATTTAATATGAAATAAATGCATTTCTGTTTTCACGTATATAATTCTAAATCATCGACATTATACTCACAGAGCCGAGTGAACCAATCTAATCAATTATGATTTTTTGATTCGAGAATGCATATTTACATAAGTTATTGCAAAAATGAGTTGTTTGCATTTTTATTCGGTGAACTTTAGGCATATTTATACCCTTGGTACACATAAATAACGATTATTTGAACAAATAAATAAAATAGATCGCGGTCAATCGCTTCAATTCTTCAACCTACCTTGACATAATATAAAAACTTAGTGAATACTTTGGAAATTAAATTCCTCTTAAAATAATTAATGTATTATCACCTGGTACACAGTTTGAAGAGTGCTTGTAATAACAGTAATCAAATGTTAATAATTACGACTTTTTCTTTTTTTGTTTTTGTATAAAAGAAGGTTAAAATTGTCGCATTTGCTAGTTTGACGTTTGTATAAACGATAATCATTTTCTTATGTCATTTTTTACGGCTTTTACAAGCGTAAATAAATATTATTTTATGTTTTCTGTTCATCAAGGACATTTTTATTGTAATTTCAGATACGATGATTTAATTTTAATTAAGTTTTAATGTTACATTCCTTTCCACTGTACATAGGTAATTTAATTTAAATTATATAACTGTTTTCATGCATCTTTCATTTCTTATTATTATTTACAAAGAATCTGTAGTGGCCTGCACTAGACTTATACGAAATTCCATAGCATATTGATAATGCATATTTATATTATTTTATTACAGAAAGAGACAGTAAATGAAATTAGTAAATTTCTGTCTCATTAATAACCCTGTCTGTCGTTTTATGAAAATATTAACTTGTCGTTACGGATTTAATTCGATGTAATTCATGATGTAATGGGTGCCTTGGGCGTAATTATGGATGCGAAAATGGCAAGTATGCAAAATATTCGCCGTGGCATCGGTCATGTCATCGGATCAGGTGTGCGCGTAAAATGTAAATATTTCGCTGCTTCGACAGATTTGCATTTTACACGTGAAACACACAAAAAAGTTCCCATTTAAATGACTCGATCCGAAACCGGTTCTCGAACCGAATGATATTTTGCAGCATACCATAAATTATGTTCGCTCAGAATTTGGACAGCTTCTTGGTATTTCTGCATTAATGTTTAAATTGTATTTATAAATAGCTTGAATTTTTCACTTTCAATAATTTACTGTTTGACATTAGTGATTTGATTTTCAACAAGAAAAAAAACTAATTCCTGAGTTTATGTTTTATTCAACTTTTGTTTATGTAAATATAACATTTTATTATTCATGTATTCTTGGACGAATTCTAAACGGAAGTTTTGTAATCATGAAAATGTTCAACTTTCGGATTTTAAAGGAATACGATTTGCGCTATATTAAATTGATATCGATTATTTTTGTCTTATAAACATAGGTGCAGGCACTAATGCCCCTAGCTCGTCATATTATCTATTCAGTGGATGTTTTAATTAATTAATTTATATAGAAAATATTTATTTAATTATTGATGTTAAAAAAAGAAGATCTATTTACAATTACTGCATTTTGATGAGATAATATGTAAAAAATAAGAATGACAATGTTGTTGTTTGTCTGTAACAATAACCAGTCTTTTAATGAGTATAGTGCAATGTTTTGAATTTCAGAATTATTATTTATAATTATTTTTTTCTGGGTTTAAGTTCACAATTTGAAAATAGAAACGTTATATATATATAATATTGAAGATTTTTTTGATATAAAAACAAATTATGAATATTTTTAATTTATAGGTTTTGGGCTCCCAATTTAAATAAATTTGTTAGACATAATATATCTTACACTTTTTTGATATTTTCAATTTTTTCCTTTTTCCTAGCAGTATGAGTTAAGAGGAATCCCCATGGTTGCTCGTCCTTACAGGTCGGTGTAAAGGGGGAAGCGCACGAATATCGTAGCGCCATAAGAGCCAATGCTATTTACTACTTGAAGCGTTCTAGTTGGAGCGTTCGTTTGACCCTTAAAATACTTGCTAATTATTTTTTTTTAATAAAAATTTTAGAATATTCCGGTAGAAAAATAGTCAATGTATGCCTGTCTAGTTTTGAATTTTTAAATTTGTCAACTCAATAAAAACTATGAACATTTGAAAATAGGGTAAATATAGAACAATATAAAAAAAAATCTAAGCAAAATATTGAAAATCGAAAACTAGAGAGGCATAGAGCGAAGTTTTGGCTATCTGAAAAATAAAAATTTCATTCATTTTAATGTTGTAATAAAGGAGTTTTAAGGGTTCGACGAAACCTTGTTTAGCTATGTTTTGCTATGTTTGCAGCGGGTATGGGGATTCCTCTTAAGGATTTTCACAGCGAAACAATTAGTAATTAAACTTAGAAAATTACGAATAATAATCTAGTTTGTATTATGACAAGCAATGTTAACATTCCCAGCAACACAATTAATGATAAATTTTGTTGCTGTGAACGTTAACCTGGTATGCCATACAACAAATTGGAATTATTACTTATAATGTCTAAGCTTAATTACTAATTCTTTAGCTGTGAACAATCCTTTAGAGGAAAAGTAAAAATTGTAGGCACTTGTCGCAACAAGTATTATGGCACAAGCAGCAAGAAGCTTTAGTGCCTAATAGGCGGCGATTCGTAAACTCGTATTGCGAATTGTAAATGTATTTTTATAAAAAGTGTACGTTGTATGATTGTCTGCTGAGGTAAGATAGATAGTTGTTTCTTTTTTCATTGTGCTGTATGTCGGACATTGATAGACATACGTGTCCATGTTGAATCACTGGATGAATACCAACACCTATGAACCTATCGCGATCGCAGCGACCTTATGCAGCCACTGGCACAATAAGAACAGAGTATCTATACCAAATTAGGTATGAATTGAACACACAGTGAGAATAAAACCTGACTGCAAATATCAAATGAACAATGCACTGGAAAAAACGGCTCCAATTCAATACATATACATACACACCAATGGTACATTCAACTTCCTGTTTTGGTAGTGAGTTCCACCTCATACCCATTCACGGATAATTATTATTGATACGATTTTGTACGTGTAAAGATTGTCAAACGGTATTTGATTTCATGTCAAAGTCTATTGTGTCCAAAACTAAACTCTTTCCTTGAAAAACTATAACAATGATTCATTTACGAGGAATATACAATGTTTAAGAGACATCTAAAATGGCTAATCCAATTCTAAAAGCAATCCATTTTTAGCTCGTTGTACATAATAGCTATAGTAACCTGCTAGGATCAAACAAGCTTAGGTACAACGCACTGATGCGTCCAGCTCGCCTTATAAGTAATATATGCGATATGCGAGCAGCATATGACCTTTTGGTGTTAACAATTTGACAAAAATGTTATAGATATAAAAAGCATTCGTTCTAGAAAGAGTAAAAAATAATTTAAAGTTTCTTCAGTTTAAATTCGAAAGCCACAAAAAAATAATTTAAAAACTTTTGAAAATTGAATTGTCAGCTTAAATAATATATCGTGGAAAGGAGGGGGTATAATATGCCTAAAAAGTTTTGTTGGTGTCCCCGTATAATAAGCACGGAAGCGACCATGTTTGTGGTAGGTAAATACGTGTGTTGGGGGATTATGGATGGCATTCGGGACAATTCCCACGTTCGACTCGACTCGATTCGACTCATCTCAACTTGACGTTGACGCAAAAAGTGCGTCAATCGGAACGAACGATTTTCAGCTCGTGTCTACTTTAGCTCTTGTGCCACTTGTGCTACAGCAACCACGAATAGAGTTCTGTTTTAATCCGATTTTTTTTTTGTTTTATCTGTTTACTCACCAAGTCATCTTTTTGCTTTTAATGGATTTCGGACAATGATACTGTTATGCAATCGTTGTTAAAAGGGTTTATTTTTTTTTTTCGTAGTAACCCTTAATTCTCACACTAGAAGAGCAAATGAGTACGATATTGCAAAAATGGTTCATTAATGCTTTCAGTTTGCCGTAGGAAATGTGTAGTGAAATGTAAACAATCTCCTATTGCTACTTTTTTATACAAATACTTATGAGGAAGTATTGTAAGCATTCGGTCGTGTGTCTGTAGCATTCTCGAATCAAAAAATCTTAACAAAAAATGTTTGTCTTGCCTCCCTGAGCACAAAAATATATATAACTCCATATACTTGGATATTAGTCGTCGCTCGCTCACAAAACCAAATTTGTGCCCTATACTCCTCTGAAGGTACCAAAGCGATATGAACCAAATTTGGTATACATATTATTTGGTATCCCATATGAATCCACTCGCAGTTTAAATCCAATCGCCCGTATACTTCCCGAGTTATAGGGCCCCAAAATTTAGAACCCCCCTTAATACTGCTCTTACAAAAATAATTAAAGCACCCAAAAATTCTACTAATAATTCTAAGATATTTTATATCTACAAGATTTTTTCATATTGTTAACCTAAAGACCATAAAAAATTAAATTAAATATTATAATTTGTGTCCTCTGCTCCTCTGAAGGTACCAAAGCGATTTGAACCAAATTTGCTACACATATGATTTAGTATCCTATTTGTATCCGCTCTTAGTTTAAAACCAATCGGCCTTATACTTCCCGAGTTATAGGGCCCCAAAATTTGGAGCCCCCCTTAATACTGCCCTTACAAAAATAATTAAAGCACCCAAAAATTCTACTAATAATTCTAAGATATTTTATATCTATAAGATTTTTTTATATTGTTAACCTAAAGGCCATAAAAAATTAAATTAAGTATTATAATTTGTGCTTTCTACTCCTCTGAAGGTACCAAAGCGATTTGAACCAAATTTGCTACACATATTACTTAGCATCATAATTGTATCCGCTCTTAGTTTAAAACCAATCGGCCTTATACTTCCCGAGTTATAGGGCCCCAAAATTTGGAACCCCCCTTAATACTGCCCTTACACAAATAATTTAAGCACCCAAAAATTCTACTAATAATTCTAAGATATTTTATGTCTACAAGATTTTTTCATATTGTTACCACAAAGGCCATAAAAAATTAAATTAAATATTATAATTTTGTATTTTATAATATGCACTTATTATATTTATAACATATTTTCAAATTGTTAACACCAAAAGGCCATAATAATTAATAACCGCTGCTCGCATATATTACTTATAAGGCGAGCTAGACGCACAGGTGCGTTGTCCCTAAGCTTGTTTCGATGATAACCATACTTCTTTCTAGAAGCAGAAAGAAAAAAAAATTGAAAGTTTCTTTAGATTAAATCCGAAAATAAATTTCGTCCCTGATTAGATTGCAAATTAAGTGATTTAGTTTCCAATAAACTAAGCTATTAAATATGTATTTTACACCAATAATTAGTTGTGTTTAAGTGTAGCAAGAACGGTGAAATGAATGTGTAGACACGGAAAGTAGAAAGTAATAGGAATTGTATGTAATTAAGAGATAATTGTTTTTGTTCTGCATTCTGTCTACATAATTACACTAATTTCTACAACACCCAATTTGTTTTATGCGCTACAATTTTGTTAAAATAATTGTTACAAACGCTTATATATACCCACAATAGTATCTAAGTGGTTTGTATTCTTGTTTTATTCTTGCTTTATGGTCACACAATATTAACACCACGAAATTATCACTCCATATTTTCCTATATTATTATACATATTCCACACACCATATTTTCTTTCACGCCACACTCATAATTATGATAATACCACGTTTTAAAATTCGCTCCAGAATTCTAATTTTCACTGAACACACATTCTGCATAAATTAATAAATTAAACAAATATAGCTGTAAGCACCAATGGTTCCAGCTCAACAATAGCGAAATTATAAATTAACTCGGCGAGAGCTAACACTTTTTACTTTCTTAATTGAATACTAAATAGAAATTATTTAATACATTATTATATTAAACAAGCATGACTGTAAGCACCAATGTTTCCAGCTCAACGACGGTGAATTTATATTTAAACTCGTTGAAAAATAAACCTTTTACTTTCTTAAATGAAATGTAATTAGAAATATTGTATTAATTTACTATATTAAATAAGCATGCCTTTAAGCACCAATGTGTCCAGCTCGACGAAGGCAAACTTATAATAAAACTCTGCGGAAAATTAACCTTTTGTCTTTGTGAATAAAATGTAATTATAAACATTGTATTAAATTACTATATTAAATGAGCATCATTTATAGCACCAATGTTTCCAGCTCGACGAAAGTGAAATTATAAACAAACTCTGCGGGAAAGTCTGGAAAAAATATTGTAGTAAATTACTATATTAAATAAACGTGACTTTAAGCACTAATGTGTCCAGCTCAACGAAGACGAACTTATAAATAAATCGAGTGAAATATAAATCTTTATAATTTCTTAAATGAGGTCTAACAAAAAATATAGTAATACATTATTATATTAAACAACATTGACTTTAAGCACCAATGTTTCCAGCTCAACGAAGATGAACTTATAACCAAACTCTGCGTGAAAATTAGCCTTTTGATTTTCATGGTTTAAAGATAAATATTGTAGTAAATTACTATTTTAAACAAGTATGACTTTTAGCACCAATGTTTCCAGCTCGAAAAAAATTACAAATGGTTTATTTTAATTAAGAAATTACATAATATGAACGATTCTTTTGTAGCATAAATGGTTTGAAGTAGATACAAATGGAAATGAATATTCTTTTTGTCTCTTTATAATTAAGGTGGTCCAACATTAAACAAATTCTGATGAATTAACAAAAAAAATTGAAAGACAAATGAGCAACAATAAAAAAAACTAATCAAGACATCCACAGAACAGCTATGAAGTATTCTCGAAACCAAAAAAGGTAAAGAATCAAAAGAAACTAAAGATAATTGAAAAACAGGACACAAAGGCATTTAAATAAACATTTAAAAAATGAGTAAACAAAAACGGGACGCGGCGACCATTCTCGCGCAATAAGAACAATAAACAAATGTCATCAAAAAGACTTTTAAATGAATCTAGCTATAGTTACATTCACGTTTCGTTGTCTGTATTATAATATTTCTATTTCTGTTCAAGTCTCAAAACGAACAGTTTATTATTGTGTAACCAAAGAGAATAAATGATATGGATAATGGATTCTCTTTGGTTTTAAACTCTTATTTTATTTACATTGCATTTTCACAATCGCTATTGTATAGCGTCGTTTGTTTAATAAATGTGGAATGAGCGTCGGCGCCACGCCACGTTTCACTAAATAATGGTCACCACTTGTATCTGTGTCATTTGGTGCAATCTGTCTGGTGTTGGTGATATTATGCAGTTTGTTTGTTTGCTTTTGTTTACTTTCGGTGGGACATTGCTCTTAATTGTGTAAGATTAATTGCGAATAACAATTGTATAAAGCGAGGTGGCGATGGCGGTGCGTTGATTTATTGTTGGCACACGACGCGTTACATGTGTCCACTGGATTACCACCGTCCAACTACGCCAAAAGCTTCGAAATTAATTTTACCGAATAGTTGAGTGCCCGAATTAGCTAAACATATATATATGTGATGCGGATTATATGTAATGGGTTTACTTCTTTCTTTTATGTTTAAAGATTTTCTTGTACATATTCATTTATATAATGTATTTATTTAATGCATTAGACTTATACATATATATATATATATATATATATATATATATATATATATATATATATATATATATATATAGATTTTTCTTTTGGATTTTACTAATCAACAGCTACAGTAATATAATTTCGTTGTAAAAGAATATGCCATATTGTAGATATTGTATGGTTCTAGGCTTCTACTTTACTAGATTATTTATATAAATCTTAATAAATCTCAAATTGAGTAGATATTAATCATTGCTAGACAGAATAAGATATAAACAAGACGAACACTTTAATAGCTATGAGCTAAATAAATTATAATGCATTATTGTTATCAAGTAATTGATTATTATTTCATTACACATTGGAAATTGTGCGTATATTCCGATAAAACTCGTATAATATAGTTGCAGTTTTATTTTACTAATTATTTAAGCAATGTTTATAGTATATATATATATATATATATATATATATATATATATATATATATTTATATATATATATATATATATATATATATATATATATATAAATATATATATATATATATATATATATATATATATATATATATATATATATATAAATATATATATATATATATATATATATATATATATATATATATATATATATATATATATATATATAAATATATATATATATATATATATATATATATATATATTTATATATATATATATATATATATAATGATTGTATGCAACTAAGTTTGTGAGTGAACGAATAAGAGAAGGAATAGTCACAGAAGAATTTAGTGCGCAGACGAAACTCTATATAGTTTATCTCTGTTAATTGGTGAACAGCAGCGAGAGCATTTTGGTTTGCAGCAGCGCGACAAAAAAGACAACAAGAAGACAGAAATCGTCGAAAAATGCACCGAGCACCGAGCACATCTCTACAACTAACATACAAATGATCCGAACACGAATCTCTTCTAAATGGAATGCATCAAATTGTTCGCCTTGTCTCGTTGTGTTGCCGTGTTGACGACGAGATGGGCTTATTTCGTTTATAATCAGCGGGGTTCGTTGTGGCGACGTCGCCACGTGATGAATGGACGCTTAACTCGACGAGGAATGCTGCCGGTGTCTGTGCGGGGGGGGGGGGGGTGCACACAATGCCACATAAAGGCACTGCTGCTGAAAATACCGAATTTAAACCGATATCTCGGCGACGACTAATTAACAACATTCATTTCTTTGCTCTTAACGTTTTTAGAATATTTCTCTGTCTACTTTCTTGGACAACGTCTAAATGGGAGTATCGTAATCATGATGAAACACGCTTAGGTACAACGCACCTATGCGTCTAGGTCGCCTTATAAGTAATATATGCGAGGCAAACAACGATTTTTAATTATTACGGCATTTTAGTTAATAATTTGAAAAAAATATTATAGACATAAAATGTCTTTAGTGCATATTTTAAAATTGAAAATTATAATATTAAATAATTTTCTATGGCCTTTGGGTTAACAATATGAAAAAATCTTGCAGATATAAAATATCTTAGAATGATTACTAGAATTTTTGGGTGTTTTAATTATTTGCATAAGGGCAGTATAAAGGGGGGGCTCCAAATTTTGGGGCCCAATAACTCGGGAAGTATACAAACGATTGGATTTAAACTGCAAGTGGATTCAAATGGGATGTTAAATAATATGTGTAGCAAATTTGGTGTTAATCGCTCCAGTACCTTCAGAGGAGTAGTAAGCACAAATTTGGTGTTACGAGCGAGCGACAACTAACATCCAAGTATATAAGTTATATATAAATATATGTTTTTGGATTCAGGGTGACGAAACACAAATACTTTTTGTTTGATACGAGAATGCTACAGACACACGACCTTGCTTTAACTTCTGTTCTACTTTGTACCTAAGATTTTAACGAATATATACACTTCCCGTATTTGATAAGACAGTCAAAATGCATTCATTTCCATAAATATGTCGAGATCAATTTTTTTTTGTGATGACAATACTGTCTTTTATGTATAACGTAAAAGAAAGCAGCAAGAGAACGTTGTTGTATCACAGTCAAGAAAATACACAGCACAGAGATACGCGGCTGGTAAATTACATTACAGATATAGAAAATGTGATTGTTTGTTTTTCGCTTTTACGCATAGCACATACGATGTTTTTGTTTTATTTGTTTGCCAGTCAGTGCAGTGTGTACCTGCCAGTGGCACGGAGGCCGAAAAGAACAGGATAACATATAGTGATATCACTATATATATATATATATATATATTTAGCTTTAAAAAAAAAAAGAAGGACGTAAAAATAACATATTGTCTTAGTAGTGGTTGTGTGTTATATGTCATTAGTGCTCCACTGTTTATTACTACAGCTGATATTGACCATGACCTGACGCACTAAAATACTACTAGAACGTTTGTTTACTACCTCTGGAATGATGGAATAGATTTTTGTAGACACTAACTAAGATATTGTTGTATCAACAAAGTGAAATAAAACACACACACACACACACACTCGAAGAATGCCTTTGTAAAATGATATGGTTTGTTTTAAATTTGTACTTCTAAAATTGTATCTCGTCACACACAAGCTAAACTAGCAGAGGTATAATAGCCACTTTAACCTTCTGCTCGCCTGATAAGAACTACAATATATTACATTTATATTTAATTATTATTGCCTTTACGTTAGCAATATATAAAAATATTATTTATATAAAGATTCTTAGAATATTTCATTCATTTTTTTTATGTATTAATATATATATATATAAAATATGATTTAATTAATTCAGAAATCTAATTATTGTATGGATATTTTAGCCATATTTGAGCTTTAATCGGGTTATTTTTGGACCTAGTGTTTTTAGGCCATAATCCGTGTCTGTACAGATACATTTTAAAAAGGTGAGCAATCAAATCGAATCGATTAATAGTGCTTAGATAAGAGTTGGAATGTTTCGGGGCGGCGGCGGCGGCGGCGGCGGCAATATTGCCGTCTCATATATATATATATATATAAATGTTGTGTTTGTGTGCGATTATCTGTTCACTAAAATGGGCGTAAGCAATTTGGTGAAGAAGGTCGTTCACTATCGGAAAGGTATGTATGCCCGAGCGCGATCGTCATTAGTCCGTCGAATAATTACACTTTTTACACGATTTATTTATAAAAATACAAACTATGTATTATTATTATATCCATGAAAGAATGAAACTATTTGGGTTTATAAATGAAAAAATGTTTGAATAACTCGCGGTGTTATCGTTGTAGTGAACTGACCCCTGGAACTCCATTTGGTAATGTTTGATTGAACCAATATTTCATGTGTGATTAAAAGTTAGAACGTAATATATTTATAAGTGTGCTTATGTTTATTTGGCTGTCAAGGTCGACTTCGTTTTATTCTATTCCGATTTAGACATAGTTGCCAGTGTTAGTAATCAATTTCGGAATTTCAATCTATTTATATATATATATATATATATACCAATGTGTGTTATTTCTCACTAGGAAAACGAATACACAAACATTATTACATACTATATAACAAATGAAACGTAAATAAGAATTAGTTTTTAACGTAACGGAAGTCCGGAGAAAGGGGATATATAATTAGAATATATTGCATAAGGATAAAATATTGTTTAATGCAGGCATTAATACATTCAGCTTATATTAATTAACGGGATAGTCTTACATTCTACTTTCTTATACTTAGTTTTAACTATATATGTAATATAACATAAAGTACTGAAGAAGCTAAAGTAATTGGTCGTGTGTCTGTAAGATTCTCGAATAAAAAAAATTATTAATAAAAAGTATTTGTCTTGTGTCGCGGTATTCAAATATATATATAACTTATATACTTGGATGTTAGTCGACGCTCGCTCGTAAGACCAAATTTGTACCCTGTACTCCTCTGAAGGTACCGAAGCAATTTGAACCAAATTTGCTACACATATTATTCGACCACCCATTTGCATCCACTCGCAATTTAAATCCAATCGCTCTTTTACTTCCCGAGTTATAGGGCCCCAAAGTTTTGAGCCCCACTTAATACTGCCCTTATACAAATAATTAAAACACCCAAAAATTCTACTAATCATTCTAAAATATTTTATATCCACAATATTTATTCATATTGTTAACCCAAAGGCCATAAAAAAATATTAAATATTATAATTAGGAATTTACAATACATTGTTTAAAATTGTTTACCAAAAGGCCATAATTATTAAGAATAGCTGCTCGCATCGCATATATTACTTATAAGGCGAGCTGGACGCATAGGTGCGTTGCACCTAAGCTTGACAAACTGAAGCGAAACATGATTGTATTCGAATGTCCAATTTGCATACTGCATATAATATTAAGTTTTGTCTATCTGCAAGAATTATATCTATAATAAAGTTGCTTCATCATCATCGCGTATAATTCATATAAAATCATTCAAGTATAAAATTTCAATTTGTCGAATCAACAATGCGAACAAACTATTTCCACGAATTTAACAAAGTTATCTCGCTATACTATATAGCACAATGCTTCCATCCAGAGTTTAGACTTAATATATATAGAATCAAATTCTGTAGCTTACGTAAATTAGGTTTTATATCAATTGTATTGAAAACGATTGAAATTACATCTATTATTAACAAAAGTAGGTTAATCCTAAGAATGATGAATCAGTTCCTATTTATCTATGAAACTTTTCATCGTGTGACTAAAAGTAAATCATCTAAATGTAGTCGGTCAATTAAAAGTTTAATTTATAAGTGAGCTGTGCAGATAAATCATGAAAGGGTTAGCGTGTACGTGAAGTGCACGTGTTGGTCGAGCGTGACAGGGACGCGCGACGCAAATTGACAGACATGGAGACAGATACGCGCAAATAAACGTATGCAAAAATAGAATTGCCACCACCAAACAAAACAAAACAACACAGAAATAAATAACGTCTTATTTTCTTGCACTGAAAACATACACCTCTACTACTGTCAAGCGTCCACATCACGATCCCTAAATCTGATTCCTCTTAATTAATTGCTTGTATATACTTTCAAAAAGATTATTATTATGTCGTCGTCAGAAACAAGCATTCTCCATATTATATAGGATATAAAATAATCATTTGCTCAAACTTATGCAAAATAGTTGCTAAAAATAATAGAGAGATAAATTTAAAGTCGTTATCCACTGAAAATAAAGCTCGATATCATAATAAAAATGTTTTATTATAATCATTACAGAATGACAACTTGATGTGATTATAATAAATAAAATGTTCGCGTGCAGAATAGTTCTGAATACGTCCCTGCGCTTTGCGTGATTCCACGTCTTGTTAGCAATTTTTTCCGTCTTTGAGATATGAATCGAATTTAACAAACATTTTAAGCACAGAAATACGCAGAAGTGGGGATTCTGTAATTTATGGATGACTGTAGAATGTATTTTCGTAATATAATTATTTATAATTTGTATAAACTATTTATCAAAATAAGTCTAGTTTAAAAATAACCACTAATACTTTAGCAGGATTTTGCAAACGTAAACCCAAACGATATTATTCTTTGTATGTTAATAAATAATTCCTATTATTAATCTTATAGTAAATATATTTTTTTTTAAGTTAAATATTAATTTGTTATTCTTATGATTCTTTAGGCGAAACAGTTATTTTATAGGAAAATATGAATTGTTTAATAATATTAAAAAAATAATCGTTTAGAATTACTTTTACAAAATTGCTGCAAAAAAAAAGTGAAAATTATATTAAGTCAAGATGTTACCGAAAAAATAGATAAGTAATCGAGCCTTAATGTATAATATTTCACTGTTTATATGGTGCCCCTAACCTAGTTCTAGTTGTGGTTTAGTAATTTTACACCTAGGATTATTTTGTTCTAGGTGTTTGTGGGGAATAAATACACAGCACCTAGTGATATATCATATCACTTTACTTTGTAGTAAAATTAGCAACAATTAATGATTAAACCAAAGTCGCTAAATGGTGTATTTAATTTTGGTTTTAATAGTAACAAATTCCAACTGTTTGGAAAATTACAAATTTACTAAAAAACAGTAATATACAAGCGCAAAAATTCTGGTAATATTTTTGGTTATGTTGTTGAATATATTCTATACTTATTAAGCGAATTCTATTGATTCAGAGTCAATAATACTACTTATAAGTGTGTATGTAAGTGCAACTTGTTATAATAGTAAATATAGTTTTGGTCAGTACGACATATGATCCGAAAAAGGTATCGGCGTGATCGGTTAACCTTAACCGGATATCAAAGCCACATCCTGTACTGCGACTACGAGATCCCAGCTGGATATCCAGCTACTCATACTGTGACTCCACAGGACCGTATTTATTAATAATATTATCTCGTCGCCCTGAATCCAAAAATATATATACTTGGATGTTAGTCGTCGCTCGTAAGACCAAATTTGTGCCCTCTACTCCTCTGAAGGTACCGGAGCGATTCACACCAAATTCGGTACAAATATTATTTAGTACCCTATTTGAATCTGTACGCAATTTAAATCCAATCGTCTGTATACTTCCCAAGTTATAGGGCCCCAAATTTTTGAACCCCCCTTAATACTACCCTTATAAAAATAATTTAAACACTCAAAAATTCTACTAGTAATTCTAAGATATTTTATGTCTACAAGATTTTGCATATTATTAACCCAAAGGCCATAAAAAATTATTGAATATTATAATTTTGAATTTTTAAAATATGCACAATAAGACTTTTATTTCTATAACAGTTTTTCAAATTGTTAACCAAAAGGCTATAATAATTAAAAACCGATGCTCGCATTGTATATCTTACTTATAAGGCGAGCTGGACGCATAGGTGCGTTGTACCTAAGCTTGTTAATTAATTATAATATAATATACATGTATACATTCGTAAAGTAACAATGTATGGCATTTGTATTATCTACAAATCACACAATTCTGAAATCAAATTATATAAAATCGTGGTAAATTTGATGTTGTTATAGTACTATGATTATCTAGTTATAGACAAGAAATACGCGTGAACAATGTTTAAGGTACAAACATTTTACAAATCACAATCACAATCGTGTTGTAATAAATCTAAGGTTGCTTGCTTGCGCACTAACCATAATAATTTCTCATGTAACTCATGGAAAGCGCATGGACAACCCGGAACAACCGAGAACAAACCATCCATTCATTCGTTCACAACACTTACACATTGCAACAACAAACATACCTTAGAACAACAGCAACAACACAAATAAAATAAGCTCGACTTTCTTATACTTCCGCTATCACTATTATAATAATGCTTTATTTTGTATTCAATTTATGGTAATATGTAGAATCAGTGAACGATTAGCTTATTTGGCACAAAAATTTTAATGCAACTAAACCCGATTTTAAAAAACAGTTGTAGAAAAATCAATAAGAAAGTAATGTGGTTGATAAAAATACATTTAAAAATATGTTGTTGAGATTATCATACCTTTTCTGCTAATCCGGGATTTATTGTACTGAACGAAAATGGTTGGATTTTTCAGTAATTGGCAATTTTTTAAACATTTGTAGGTTAAGTACAAAATAGGTTTATGCATGTATTGATTACTGCACTCATGAATCATAATCAAATCTATTTTGTGATGCCGGATATTCGGAGACAGTGCCGGATGTTCTCTTCATTTCCGGATGTAGTTCTGACCTGAGCGATATGCGTAGCTGTACACGTTCAGGATATTATCTCAATTTACGTATAATACAAAAAATAATACAGTGGCCTTCACTCAACTTTGTTATCCTTTCACTATCCGTATTTAAAATAATATTTTAATTCACTCTACGATTATTATAAAATAAAATCAATATGTTTTGTAATTAGGGAAATTTTCAAACGCGATTTTTTGAGTAAATGATACGTTTTTCGAAATAAATACGTAAACAAAAGTTGCTAGAAATTTTAATATCTTTAACTTTTATAAAAATCATTTTTTCTCTAAATCATGCTGTAGTCGAGATATTTCAACAAGTAGCAAGTTTAAAGTTTTATCATTTTCTTTTAAACAGTTTTTGGTCTAGTGCGTTCACACACACATACATACACAGATACAAACGTCATCTCGAAAATAGTCCAATTTTAATTAATACACATACTTAATTTCATTATGTATTTAAATACATTTCAGATTTTGCCGTGCTTTAAGGTTTTCATTTTTGGGTACCATTTTTATTTTAAGGGCACACAAATTTAATCTTGGACTTAAACCTAAACTAAAGTAAACCATGACTGTTTAAGTGAACATTAGTGATCATAAATAAAAATGTTTTATCGTTTTCTATAATAAATAAGAATATATTTAAATACATTTCAGATTTTGCCGTGATTTAAGGTTTTAATTTTTGGGTACTAATTTTATTTTAAAGGCACCAAAATTTAATCTTGGACTTAACATAAACAAAAGTAAACCATGACTGTTTAAGTGGACATTAGTGATCATAAATAAGAATGTTTCGTCGTATTCTATAATAAATAATGAGATAAAATCACGAAATATACATTAGCTTTAAATACACTTTCGTTCTTGTTTTGGTATTAAAATAATGTTGTCCTAATTTGTAAGATCTTTAAAAATTAATTATTTTTAAATTGATAACCTTTGCCACTAATGTTTGAAAGGTCATACAGAAGGTCACGAATGGCGCCTAAACATTTCGTTCATTTTTAACTCGTAGATTATAGCTGTGATTCTTTATTTTTTAATTTATTGTACATGCTATGAAAGGAATTAAATATAATTATTATTATATATTCCATGGTATAGCCTGTAGAGCGTTCACGTCTTTAAAATATTAATCAAAATGGATTTAAAGATCGTCCTCACAGTTTGTTCACTGTTGACCCTACACGATTTAACAAAATTTTGTTTATGTTCTGTTAATTTTATTCTACACAAAAATGATAAATTATCCAATAAATTGCATGACTATACCGTTTCATGACAGTTCGCGAAGATTATCTCGTTAAATCAGCTGGAAAAAGAAAGTTGTACAAAGAATCCCAGAGCTCTTGACGCTTATTTTGGGGTATTATGAAATATATGCGCAAGGAGTGAGTAGGTAGACAAGAAGACGGCCGACGTTTCGGCAATGTTTTGCCCGTGAGTCTGGCGTAAGAACATTTCCAAGACGAATCCTATCCTTCCTCTCTGCTGTTCTTAGGAGACATACTGTATTTTTCACTGTAAAATATTGCCATTGTCTGCACTTTTTACATTCTGTCCCGCTTCGACTATGTGAGTCTGTTGAACCACCTGTTCTGGCGGGAACCTTTTTTTTTTATTATTGTCTGCTTCTCTACACTATGTTCCTGTACCTGCTATACATATATATATATATATAGAAGTTTTTGATAAGTTTAGGAGATATATGGGGATTATAAGTTTATATGAAAAGAAATATGGCATCGCAGACTTGTCGACAGGGACATATTTTGACAAGTTAAATTATGCATTTTTAGCTCACCGTACGATGTACCGAAGAAGCTAAAGCATTCGGTCGTGTGTCTGTAGCATTCTCGGATCAAAAAATTTCCCAAAAAATGTTTGTCTCGCCGCCCTGAATCCAAAAATATATATAACATATATACTTGGATGTTAGTCGTCGCTCGCTAATAAGACTAAATTTGTGCCCTCTACTCCTTTGAAGGTACCCGAGCGATTCACACCAAATTTGGTACATATACTATTTGGTATCCCATTTGAATCCTCTCGCAGTTTAAATCCAATCGCCCGTATACTTCCCGAGTTATAGGGCCCCGAAATTTGGAGCCCCCCTTAATACTGTCCTTATAGAAATAATTTAAACACCCAAAAATTCTACTAATATATCTAAGGTATTTTATATCTACAAGATTTTTTCATATTGTTAACCTAAAGGCCATAAAAAATTAAATTAAATATTATAATTTTGAATATTAAAATATGCACAAATTTTTTTTTCCATCATGGCATATATTATTTATAAGGCGAGCTGGACGCATAGGTGCGTTATACCTTAGCTAGTTTAAACTCTTAGTTCAATACACTGTTAGAAGTAGCGTTATTGCAAGCATTAATGCCTACAGCCCTATATGAATTGTTAATTTAAATTATCTATACATCTGAAATTTTTATTATGGCCATTAAACTTTTAAATTGCTACAGGAAAACAAAATTGACCATTTTGATGAAAACATTAACATTATATAGACAGAAAAAAATGCCATGTCATTTCCGCTTATTATGAAAATATAAACAAAATATGATCAAAGGAAAAATAAAATAAATGAAAATACAAACAAAATATGATCAAAGTTAATTATACTCGTATATATAATCACTCTGATCTATGAGTAAAATCCCTTGTTTATATGTTTATACGTGTAGAACGCTTTGTTTATATGTTTTATATTATATTTAATACTAGTGGAGAACTATAGAAATTTATCGGCTAACCCAAAATGACACAATGTATGTAATAAAATGCTTAATACAGCCAAACCTCGGTTTACGAACTGAATTCGTTCCCCAAAGGAATAACTGTAAAATTGATTAATTAATTCCTGGGCTTATTAAAAAATTTAAAACAATACTTTGAGCACAAGTAAATTCAAGGCGTTTGTGAAGCGAAGTTCAACTATACATTAAAAAAAATAGTAATTGAATTCAACATTTTAAAATAATAATGCTATAAACAGCAAAGGTGCCCGTCAATTATAAATGCAACAATGTTTCACGTGTTAACAAGGGGCACAAAGGCGATGTTGCAAATGTGCGATGAAAAGCTATCAATATGCAAATGCGTCCATTTACTTTACGTTTTATTTTCAATGCTTCTATCATTTAATTAATACTCAATAAACTCATAAACAATGTGTATTAATTACAAGTCGAAGATACCGAAAATATATGTTACAGATGCGATAAATAATGTCCTGTTAACTTCACTAAAAAGTCGTAAAATAAAGTATGAATATCATTAGCATTTGTAAGACATCTTATGTATAGTTCAAGTCGGTAGCTGCGCGTATAATCAGGCATACCTGTTGTTCGAGAATTGGCTGAAAGGGGACCGGTGCATGCCCGGCGCATATATACCTGCAAACGCCGCACAGATCGTTCTTAGAACTATACACTAAAGGGATGCTCACTCTCGTGTCTTTTTTTCTTTTTCGGAGATTTAAAAATAACTATAGCTAATATTAAATCCCTTTTAGCATTATTATATTTTTTTGGTGATAATACTAACTGTTTTTAATAACAAATATATATATATTTCCAAGAACCGTTAGTTTTCTCGGATTCCACGAATAAATCTCTGATTTAGCGATGTCCAATTTACTGTAGAATGACGGGGCATCGAGATTTCCGGTGTTTCGGTTTTAAATTGCATTCGCCATGATAAGTAATGATGATTATATAATCTATTTCTTGACAGGAAATAATATGAGATGGTCTACCTGCATTTGCTATTTCCATCATCGATATAAATTATATTAAGACGCGCTGCAACGAAATATGTATGTGTTGGCATTTGCTGCGGCGGTGGCAAGGATTAGATGCGTAAATCGCGTGTGGCAGAACGACCAACTTTATGAGGCAGATGCTAAACTGGATTTCATAAAACTGCATCCATGTTTGAACAAAGAACTATTTATTCCCGTACAACATTCCTTATTGTGTCTTCGATATCATTATTTTAATGTTTTACATTCATCTTGTATTGCAAACATACGAAATCTACATACATACAGCTTGACATTCTTATACGAATGTATATAAGGAAGTATTAAATTTCCAACTGGCGATTTTAACGGTAATCCACATTTTTAACCATTCCTGAATCGAATCAAACTCTCTTTGGAATGTGTTTCTGTTCGTATCTGTGTTTTGCTCGCTCGTTCGCTCGTAAGGCAAGGCCTGCATTTGCAACTACAACTTCTCTGAATGTACCGGGCCGATTTTAACAAAATTTGGTTTGCAAATGATCCAAAAGAATATTAAAACTAATAATTTAGAAATATAGAATATTGTAGCGATCGTATTAATAGGTTAAGAAAATGTTTTCTATATATATATATATATATATAAACTGAATAAAGGTTAAAAGGCTTAGGTGTGTGCACCTATGCTTGTTTCTTTGAATAGCAGAACCTTTTTAAATTCTTATGTAACACATTTGAGTAAGTAGGATTTGTAGAAGAGTAAGGCAGGTCATTGTACGTTGAATACTTTTGTTTACGTTTCACGAACTCTTTGATATGTTCGTAATCTTGTTTTACTACGGATTAATGACAATTTTTATGCATATTAATGTGTGTTCATATGTTAAACATTATGTTAAAGCTTTTTCCGCTATTATAACTATTTGACGCATTACTTTTTTGAAATTCCTATTTTTAATTAAAAAATCATACAGCTACCAATGCGTTAAATTTGTTGTAGCCTGCACGCTATTCCCATTGCATATATTACTAATTACGCGAGCTGGATGCATAGGTGCGTTGTACCTAAGCTTGTTTTTAATTATTATTATCTTTAAGAAATAATTATAAATCTTAATACTTTAGACTCCTATTTTTGAGAATAACAATCTTAAAAAATTGTCCACAGCGATACAATCAGTAATTAAACTTAGAAATTATAAATAATAATTCCAGTTTGTGGTACGACATACAAAGTTAACGTTCACAGCAACAAAGTCATACATTGTTAATTTGGTTGTTTGGAACGTTAGCATTTCTTGTCATAATACAAACTAGATTATTATTTATAATTTTCTAATCTTAATTACTATTTGGTTCGCTCCGAACCCGCCATAAGCGGAAGTAATTATTGCATTTTGTATTTCTCGAAAAACGAAAATTTGAGGAACTTTGCACTTATAAAAACAATTGGATTTAAAATGCAACGGAAACACCAAAATTATTAAACCAAATGTCGTTAAAATCGACTATCGTACGACGAACTAAAAACAAAACCAAAATGTGTCAATATATTTGGTAAAAATATACATATATTTACTTACAATACAAATACACTTAGACTGTAGTTAAACAGGTAAGGTAATATTACCTACTATTTACCAATTGTAAAATATACGTGTAAGTACTTAAAGGTGCTACCCAGTTTACTATCTGAAGGGTTTGTCCACTTGAGGGGCACCTGCTATTCCAGGCAGTAAAAATGGGGGCCCCTTAGGCGCAAGGCGGACAGCGATTTATTGTGAGGTGTGAACAGAGATCTCCTCTAATTGTAAACATTTAAAACGTCGCTTCACAGTTGCTTTCGCTTTGTCAGATTTACCTGACGCTGGAATTCACACACACAATAGCGCAGGACCGGCTTCAGCTATTTCACACACATACAATTATATAACGCTGAATTTCAAAGGCATTCCTTTCTAAACCACTTTTCACAACGGAATTATTTATTAAACAATGTTTAAGTATATTTTCGATTAATATGTGTTAATTATTGCGATTCTTTGATCATTAAAGTCTCAATTTTTGGAATTTATAAAGAGAAAAGTTATAGGCCTTAGGTCCAACGCATTTATGCGTTTAGCTCGTTGCTAGATAGAAACAAGTAACGAGTATAACAAAAACAGAGATTATAAAGCTGGCTAGATTAGTTAATATAGCCAGCAATAGATGGCATTCCACTATATTGTTATTTACATTTTTCATAGTTTCAGTAAAATATATATTTAATTCCGTAATTAATGTTATATAAGTGTTTCTATGGAAGGATCTAAGTATATAGATTGACCCAATTGGGTCCAATGGACCCATAACGCTATTCATTCAAGGGTTAAACAGCAATTTAATCATCTCAACCACAAATCAATTATGTGCAACGAAATTAAGCAACACAATGTTTGTGATTAATTCCTTATCTGATGTTTCGTTTCGTAAATTCAAAACGACAGAAAACATTGAACGCTAATTAGTAATTAGTGCCAGATTTAGCTTTGGATAACAATTGCGTCATTTCCGTTAAAAAAAAACAAGCGTATTAGTTTCTCATCAAATACAAAGTAATTGTGGCGGTTCCATTTACGGAACAACATTCTATCATCCGACATGATTCTATGTATCGCGCAATTCTACGGCAGATATCAGATAATATAAAAACAATGTGTTGTCTAGGTCTATGATTGGTTCGTGTTTACAGAAAATAGTTTCTATATAAGGTATCATATTATTTTATTATAAATCATAAAATCAACCGAGCAAATATCACTCGTTTAACATGCTGTAAAATTAAATGACCTCACAGGGTCAACTAGACCTACAAATCGTGTACAATGTTACAGTACCGGGCTGAGGAGATGTGCCATTTTAGGTTAAATAGACAAAAACGAATTAAACGGCACAATGTAAAATAATATTAATTTGAAGATTTGATGTGTATTTAGTGTGTTGTGTAGTTAATAGATAGTAGCATATTTTATACAATACGATTTACGGAGAAAATAACAAAAATACAAAACCATGTAAGGGCCTTATTTATATAACCCAAAGATTAAGTCTACATTTACAAAATAATTACAAGAAAATTCGCCCCCCGTCAAAATATTCAATTAGACAGAGGGATTAGGGAAGAGTGGACTGTATTCTGTATATGATATAGGCACATAGTGCCCACGAGTTATCCTAGTAGCTGTATAATAAATGTCTACCCGTTGGTTTCATCGTAAACACCGCTAGAAATATGTCGGTGACATTCATGTTGTAAACGGACCACGTATCCAATATTTCATGTCACATTTTACGTGAACCTGCGATAATACAATAGTTTCTATGTATTATACGTTTTCCATATTTCTTCTTTCTTATTTAAATTCTTATGACCGTACAAACATTTGACACCGACATTCTTTACCGTCGAAATTGACAGAATTCTGTTTATAGTAATAATAATGTGCTGTTTGGAGTTAAAAATTATCATTTTTAGCTCGCCGTACGAAGTACCGAAGTAGCTAAGGTATTCGGTCGTGTGTCTGTAGCATTCTCGGATCGAAAAATCATCGCCCTGAATTCAAAAATATGTATAACTTATATACTTGGATGTTAGTCGTTGCTCGCTCGTAAGACCAAATTTGTGCCCCCTACTCCTCTGAAGATACCGGACCGATTCACACCAAATTTGCTACACATATTATTTAACATCCCATTTGAATCCGCTCACAGTTTAAATCTAATCGCCCGTTTACTTTCCGAGTTATAGGGCCCCAAAATTTACAACCCCCCTTAATACTGTTTTTATAAAAATACTTAAAACACTTAAAAATTCTACTAATAATTCTAAGATATTTTATGTCTACAAGATTTTTTCATATTGTAAACCCAACGTCCATAAAAAAATATTCAATATTATAATTTTGAATTTTAAAATATGCAAATCGTAAAGACCGTCGCATCGCATATGATACTTATAAGGCTGGACGCTTAGGTGCGTTGTACCTAAGCTTATTTTTTAACAAATTTTCTGGGACGAATTATCAGAGAACTAATTATAGGGGCGAATTTTTCATATCCCGATTTTATCTAATACCAATTCGAGAAAGTGTTCTGGGCGATAAATGATTACTAACTGAGACAATTGAATAATCGTACCATATAAATTAATTTCAACAATAAATATTCCATTTATCTTATATAAATGTACGCCATATTTCTTGATTTCACCGAAGTCGATGTAATATTAAGTCCGTCTACGAGTACGAGACATCCTCGGTGCTCAATGCACACGTGAGGGAATTAAATCAGTTTTCCAATCACAGCGAAAAATGAATATATATATATCTTCGATCAAACTATAAACGCATAAAATAAATCCGTTTTCTCATTACCATGAACACGTTTAATAGTGTTTGTATATCTATTTAGTTATCAAACGGCATATCGTTTTATTACACGAGGTGTGAACATAATTATTTGAAATGAACGCGCACGCAATACGCTCATTTCACCTCACCTCACAAAATTAGAATCATTATTTTACCGACAGAGACACACAGGTGAGTGATTGAGGTGTGTGCATTTATCATTTTAGAGCAGCATGGGAACAATTATTGGCGCGAAATTTTCAGCACGGCGCATTAGCATTTATTATGGGCAGCAAACACTTATGGCGTTCGTTCGCCAACTGTAAATTATTATCAGCGTCTCTTCCTTTTGTTCCAATTTCACGGTAATCAAATCTAAAATTAGATTCGTCATTAACACGTACGTACAGATATACGACGCTACGGCACGGCACGCCACGCTCAAACTTCCACGTTGAATAATAATCGATTCAATATTACTTTACTAGCTGAAAACAGGGTCAGCTACTACAATTATTATCAGAGAAATTCGTTGCGTATTTAAAAAGACATGAATTATTTATAGTTATATTGCAAATTTAACTTATATTTACTTTCTTGGACGAAGGCTAAATCATGAATATTATCGAATTAGATTTTAACGCAAACATTATTTAACCATCCCTGAATTGAATCTGACTATTTTCGGAATTACGTCTATGTGTGTGTGTGTGTGTATATGTATGTATGTATGTGTGTCAGAACTGTTGATGGCAAAATTATAAAACTTAAGTCGTAAAACTAATCTAAAAACCAAATTCTGCTACTTTTCAATATCTCTAAAATTGCATAATTTATTTGATTTTACGTACAAAAAACTCTAATTTTGATTTAAAATGTAAATAGTTTCCGGAATGAATTGGAATTTAATAAAGTCTCAAGATATTTACAATTTAGGAACAGATTGTTAGTAACTCCAACTTTAATTAAACAAAACGCGACTATCGATTATGGTTTTATCGAATATTTAAATTAAATACATTTTGTTACGTAATTCTCAAACAATTTACTCTTAAGAAATTAGCCGTACGAAGTACCGAATTCGGTCGTGTGTCTGTAGCATTCTCGGATCAAAAAATGTCCTTAATCAAAACGAGTTTGTCTCGTTGCCCTGAATCCAAAAATATATATAACTTATATACTTGGATGTTAGTCTTTGCTCGCTCGTAAGACCAAATTTGTGCCCTCTACTCCTTTGAAGGTATCGGAGCAATTCACACCAAATTACTGCCTTTATAAAAATAATAAAAACACCCAAAAATTCTACTAATAATTCTAACATATTTTATGTCCACAAGGTTTTTTCATATTGTTATCCCAAAACCCGAAAAGAAAATTTAAATATTATAATTTACTAAAAATTGACTAAGACTTTTTATATTATCAAATTGTTAACCAAAATGCCATAAAGTCACATGCCACAATAATTAAAAACCACATCGCATCGTCTATATTACTCATAAGGCGAGCTGGACGCATAAGTGCGTTGTACCTAAGCTTGTTTAAATATCAATTTTAAATATATTTTGTCTAGAATGAATAGTTTTTAAAAAATGTCGGCTAAAAACCAGATAATATATCATATTTTAAGTGTCTCTTGTTTTTGTTTTAAATGAACCTGCAAAGTGAAATTCTTGGTACTTGCAGCACTTCCGGTCGCGCACCATAACTCTGTCACTTGTTGACGAAATTACAAATCATAAATCATGAAAGTAGTTAAGTATTTTCTTTCACCCCCAAATACTCCGGAGTTAAAACCATTTTTTTTTTAGTCTCGCCAAAAAATTGGCTGTTTTCTTAGGCCTCAAACGTAATGCCACACACACACACACATGCACACACAGAGAGATAATAAAAATCACTATATATATATAGTAGTTATTTTACGTAGTATGATTTAGTATAAATGTCTTAAATTGAAATAAAAAATTAGATGTATAAAAAAAAGTATGTGATTCATTGTGGGCGATTTGCGGGTGGTTCTCGGCCGCCAAAGCGAAATCGGCCGTCTGGCCTCGATACAGATGATATTAATTTGTACCTTCAAGTAGACACCGCCGAGTTGACCGCTGACCACACCCGCCACTCGAACCCCAACCGAACCGAACCGACCTTACGGGAATCGGATATAAACGATGTCTGCCTATAGATAGATACATTCAATCAAATGCACGAAGCGAAATATATTTTTAAAATTCATATATCTGAGCCCAAGGTTTTTAACATAAAGTATTGGTTGCATCAATGAATTTATAAAAAATGTTTTCATAAATATATATCTATATTTTTAATCTACCAAATAGATTATGAGATGAGCTGAAGGCACTGGTGCCTGTGCTTGTTAAGGTGCGCGTTATATCATTTTTATCCTTAGTATTTCGTTCAGGAGAATAAATAATTTGGTTATAAATACAATATATGTTTTTCAAGTGTAGCGAGCTGAAGGCATTGCTGCTTGTTGTGTATTTTTATAGATATAAAGTATGTGTCTAGGAGGGAAAGGGTTAAAAATGAAAATTGACCTTGTACTTTCCAAAATTTAATAAAATTTGTATAGGTGTTAATTGCGTGGGCTTCGATATGACATCAATAATTTTCAACAACAATTTGTTTTAGTAAACATATGAAAATTGACATCGTATATATTTTTTTAAATATAGGTCAAATATTTCTAGTTTTACCACAAATATTTGTGAAAGAAAATTAAAAATGTGTTATCGTAAGTAACTCGTGTCACAAATAAGACACGTAAATGTTTTACGATGAAAACAGTTTGTGCAATCGACGAAAAAAGAATTGAAAAACCACAAACCTATCTGTAAGACGTAAAATCATTTTATAGCATTTGTTTATGTATTCATGGAAGTATGTACATACATGTTTTATGGTATTTATCTGAAACATATAAATTGATGTGTGCAGTACGTTTCCTTGATACACTAAGATAATATTTTGGTAGATTTTACAAGATTTATTCTGAGGTATTTTTGATGGAAAACATTCGAAATTTAATTTTGAATTGTTGATCTATTCATGCCTCTAACATTTGACTATTTCCGGCTTATGTTTATGAAAACACGGATACGGAAATACGTATTTTGATTGGCCTTGGCCTAAAAATAGTTTTAGCATTGGGTTTGTAGATATTTCGATTTTAGTTATGATTATAATTCCATTATAATACCTTTTATTTTCTTATACGAATGTATATAAGGATGTATTGTAATCACGAAAATTATAAAACTCGAGTTTTTAACGGAAATACACATTGTTACTATATCAGAATTGAATCTAATTTTCGAAATATCTGTTTGTGTGTGTACGTGTATGATTGAATGCATAAGAGCCAAAACTGTTGAAAATTAAATTAAGAAATCATTTATCTGTGTATGTTAGCTGTGTGTGTGTGTGTGTATGAGCCAAAACTGTTGAAAGAAAAATTATAAAATATTAAACTTAAAACCCGAAAGTGCAGCTTCTATTTTTGAAGACAATAACTCCTAAACGGCATGAGTTAGAGAAAATGTGATTTTTATAAAAGTTAAAGATATTACAATTTCCAGCAATTTTTGTTTATAAAGTTATTCCGAAAAACGTACCATTTACTGAAAAATCGTATTTGAAAATGGCTATTTTATATTTACGTTTTTCTAGTTAAAATACATATTGATTTTGTTTCATAATAATCGTAGGGTGAATTTAAAAAAAGTAAAACTTTATTATAAATATAGATAGTGAAAGAACAAGAAAGTCGAGTGAAGGCCCCTCTAAATTATATTTATATACCAAAAGAAAATTCAAATTATTATAAAACTTTTAGCAATCATAACATATTTTCAGGCTAGAAAATTAAAATTAAAAATAATAGTGTTACAATTTAACAATAACAATGTAATTCTTCAAAATTCAGTGGTTATAAATAGGGTTTCTTCATTTATACATAATGGTTAAATAAAAAATTGTTTTATATATAAAAAATAAATTAAAAAAAAACCTAAATGATTATACGGCGAGCTGAAGGCATAGGTGCCTGTTCCTATGGTTGTTTTGTAATAAATGAATATACGTAAATATAGTACGAAATATTAATACATATTCTCGGATTATATCGAGAAGAAAGTTTAGTGTAGGCCACTGCAGATTTTTTATTAATAGTTTTTCAAGAGAAAACAAACTAATAAACAAATACACTGTACAAATATATGTAAATTTACATTAATTCTAATGTAAAATTACACAATGAACCCATGCAACTTTACAGAATTATAGTAAAATTTCACTAGTGTAATTTTACATAAAACGTTATATAGATTATAATCGACAAGTAAGTTTAGTGTAGGGCACTGCAGATTTTTTATTAATATCCTGTTAATAGACAACAAACTCATAAACAAATACACTGTACAAATATATGTAAATTTATATCAATTCTAATTAAAAATTACACATAAAACTCATGCAATTTTATTGAATTACAGTAAAATTACACTATAAATCAAATATTTTTCCAAAAGTAAAAAGAATTTCTACTTTATAAGTGTAATTTTACATAAAAGTTATATAAATTATAATCGACAAGTAAGTTTAGTGCAGTGCACTGCAGATTTTTAATTAGTATTTTCTTAATAGACAACAATCTCATAAACCAATACACTGTAAAAATAAATTCTAATGTAAAATTACACATAACACTCATATTGTTTTACTGAATCATAGTAAAATTACATTATAAATCAAGTATTTTCCAAAAACCAGTACAAATACACATGCTTTATAAGTGTATTTTTATAATAAAATTTGTAGAAATTTACATATATATTTTATAGTGTATGCACTTATTATGTGCAGCAGAAAACAATTGTCCATTGAATAGCGGATGTGCGCTGACATTCGCAAGTGGGCCGCTAATTTTATATTGTTCTGGGATCGTAAATAAATCCCATACAAAACAGCACTAATCAAATATTACCTTTCTGTTTGTTACAGGTGCAACAAGTCTCAGGCGACCGACCGACTGAACGAACGAACGAACACCTGCCTCCAAGACGCAATCATTTACATTTAGTCGCTATTAGTGAGATATTATCTGTATATGATGATTTTATTTTAAAAATACAGATATAAATAATTTTTATAGAAACGATCATAATAAATCGAACATCTTATTTATGTTTAATTTATTCTACAACTTCTTTAATTTATTATAAAAACGTGATTAAACTTGATATTAACAAATTAACCTGTATACATTAACACAAGACTAATAAATTATCACTTCAATAAACCGGAATGAACTCGTTTAATACTCGTCGTCCATATTTATAAATTATTTAATTTAAATTCTCATCTGTGATATTATTATGTTGCTATTTAAATTTGTGCAAATAAACGTTTGAAACGAGTACGGATTCGCGATGGTGCAGTGGATGCTCGCTGTCAGTACTTTGCTCATTGTTTGGGTCGCGTGGACTTTCGGGGGAAACGTGGACCAGTTCGGGCCGCCGCGAACGCCGGGGAAAACACGCAAGTCGCCCGTGATACCAATACCGCGAGAACGGAAGCCGAATATCATACTGATCCTCACCGATGATCAGGATGTTGAGTTGGGTAAGTTTTTTAACCAGTATTACGTTTCTAGATTATTATTTTTAAAGTGTGTATTTTGCAATTGCAAATCAAACATTTATTAATCGAATTTGTATTAAATGAAAACAGTGTACAGATTCTCCTGTTAGGGGCCACTCCAGCTTTTTACTTTCTTATGCTACGCAATAATAAGTATTATAATCATAAAAAAATTGAAACAGATATACATATACAACAGATATACACGTTTTATTAACCTTCCTTAAATCGAATATGACGATTGTGTCTCTAGAACCACAACTGTCGAACCTATCATTATGAAACTTCAAACTTAAGACTTGTATATAGTCTAAATGTCCACCTTGTATTTTTGAAAATAATATTCAATCCGGAAGTGCATGTTTACTCTATGCATTTTTTGTTCTATGTCCAATAACACTAAAACGGCTGCACTTATGGCAAATATAGTTATGTACATAATGAAAGATATTAATATTTCCCACAAGTTTTGCTTGAAAAGTTTCTTCAATAAATGTACCAGTTACGAGAAAACTGCTACGGAAAACCTTAAATGTTCCTATTTATGTTTTGCATAGATATATATGGGGATTATAATTAATAAATCGTATTAACTATACCTGGCAACAACAAGAAAACAAAGTAGACTCAATTTATATATTTATCATTTGCCATCGGTTATCACAAAACGAAAATATTTAAATATATTGATTAGGTGAATATTAAAGAAATTATATTTTATATTGAAGAAACAGTATTTAATAACGTAATAAAATAATAAGCTAAATAGTACAATTTGGGGTATTGGATGGTTTAGCAATTTAGTGAAAACTACGTAGAAGAGAGTCGAGTGCAAGACACTCCACATTTTTATTTAAATATATTAAAAGTATATACAAAACATTGTATAATTTGCTGTATAAAAAGTTTATTTAGATTAAGTTTAAAAACCATTATAAATTATTTTAAAAACATATTTTAATATTTTAAATATTAATTAAAACAATTGCAATTGTTGAGTCTCAAATAATTTAATTTCCGCAAATAATGTTTGTCCACATGTTTAGTTTCTCTCTTCAAAAGTATAAACAAAAACAAAGGGTATAAAAATATGTTCTTTTCATTCTTTTTTAATATTGATTATATATTCGCTATATGGAGAGCTGTATGCATTGATGCCTGCATTTATACTTGTTTAAATATACTTTAATTAATATAGGTTATTTTACTGCATTTTAAAAATTAGTTCCTTTATAATTAGTTTAATTAAATATTTTCTTTCGTCAAAACACTTCGTGAAAAATAGACACATTTCTAACACGCAAAGAAATATGTTCTTTTCATTCTGTTTTAATATTGATTATATATTCGCTATATGGCGAGCTGTAGACATTAATGCTTGCATCTATATTTGTTAAAATATACTTTAATTAAAATAGGCAATTTTACTGCATTTTAAAAGTCTATTTCTTTATAATTAGTTTAATTAAATATTTTCTTTCGTCAAAACACTTCGTGAAAAATACAAACATTTTTAACACGCAAAGAAATATGTTTTTTTTTTCATTTTATTTTAATATTGATTATATATTCGCTATATGGCGAGCTGTAGTCATTAATGCCTGCATCTATATTTGTTTAAATATACTTTAATTAAAATAGGAGATTTTACTGCATTTTGAAAGTCCAATTCTTTATAATTAGTTTAATTAAATATTTTCTTTCGTCAAAACACTTTGTGAAAAATAGAAACATTTTTAATCCGCAAAGAAATTTGTTCTTTTCATTCTTTTTTAATATTGATTATATATTCGCTATATGGCGAGCTGTAGACATTAATGCCTGCATCTATATTTGTTTAAATATACTTTAATTAAAATAGGTTATTTTACTGCATTTTAAAAGTCCGTTTCTTTATAATTAGTTTTATTAAATATTTTCTTTCGTCAAAACATTACGTGAAAAATAGAAACATTTTTAATACGCAAAGAAATACAAGACAGAGTTAGATAAGTGGCAGACAATATACAGTTTACCGGTAGTTAACATGTTTAAACGAGTCTATTGTCATGAACATTTCACACGACATCAGACATTTGAGGTATGCACATGCAACCATGTCTAAACACACATGTTTTTATGTCTTTTTGTTAGATGAATGTTGTTAGTCATGTCTGAGTGGAGAAGAAAAGGAAACCATGAAAAACAACTGTCACTTACCTACTATATATATATGAAATTGTACATGTTACACTACGATAATAAACATCATAAAACATACAGCTAATAGTGCCTTTAAAACATACTCTGAATGCACGTAATGAAGCGTTGTAAATCAATTAGCCTTTGCATATTTTTCAATAATTAAGCTTCATTTTATTGACCATGAATACAATTTAAACGAACCATAAAGACCATTTTAAATTTTATTGTATGAGTTCAATGACAGCATTACATGGGCGAGCTACCAAAGGCGCCTGCGCAAACTACTTACAATGAGGAGACTCATTCGGTTAGTGTCGTTTAAGTTCGGCTATATATATACAAACACTGTATTAGCAGTTATATAATTAAATAATAATCAGTTTATAGTTCGCTGCTGTACAAATGAGCTAAAGTATTCTGTCTGTATTTCTATGGGTTCCAGGTTCGTTGAATTTCATGCCACGGACGCTCCGTTTGCTGAAAGATGAGGGGGCAGAGTTTCGTCAAGCGTATGTCACGACGCCAATGTGTTGTCCGTCGCGCTCGTCGCTGCTGACGGGTATGTACGTCCACAATCATCACGTGTTTACCAACAATGACAACTGCTCCAGTGCCCAGTGGCAAGCGACACACGAAACACGCTCTTTCGCCACGTACCTCAGCAACGCTGGATACAGAACTGGTAAGCACTTATTTACTAAATGAATATCAGTCGATGCGTATTTGTCGCATTCAGTCATGTGTCTGTAGCACTCTCGGATCAAAATATCCCTTAACAAAAATGATTTGTCTCGTCGTCCTGAAACCAAAAATATATATAATTCATATACTTGGATGTTAGTCGTCGCGCGCTTGCTCGACCAAATTTGTCCTTTCTACTTCTCTGAAGGTACCAGAGCGATTTACACCAAATTTGCTACACATATCATTTAGTATCCCATTTGAATCCGTTCGCAATTTAAATTCAATCGCCCGTATACTTCCCGAGTTATAGGGCCCCAAAATTTAAAACCCCCCTTAATACTGCTCTTATAAAAATAATTAAAATACCCAAAAATTCTACTAATAATTCTAAGATATTTTATGTCTACAAGATTATTTCATATTGTTAACCCAAAGGCCGTAAAAAATTATTAAATATTATAATTTGTGCCCTCTAGTCCTCTGAAGGTACCGGAGCGATTTACACCAAATTTGGTACACATATTATATGATATCCCATTTGAATCCATTCGCAGTTTATATTTAATTGCTTGCATACTTCCCAAGTTATAGGGCCCCATAATTTAGAGCTCCCTTTAATACTGCCCTTATAAAAATAATTAAAATACCTAAAAATTCTACTAATAATTTTAAGATATATTAAATCTACATGATTTTTATATATTGATAACCTAAAGGCCGTAAATAATTATTAAAAATCATATTTACTTAATATCTCGCAATAAGTCTGAATATGTGAGTATTATAATTTTTAATAATTATTTACGGCCTTTTGGGTTATCAATATGCAAAAATCATGTAGATAAAAAATATCTTAGAATTATGAGACTAATCAGCCAATTAAAAAAAATAATACAACCTTCAATTTAAAATTAGATACTTATAAAATTGCGCATCCACCAATTTTTGCAATACAAAAATTAATTTAATTTTTTTTTTTGTTAGAAATAATAATTTAATAAAAATATGGGAAACACAATTTAAAAAGCAATTATTAATTTAGATAAAATTGTAAAAATGAAATTGATTTTCTTCTCTTAGCTATGGTATTATGGGAGTATAATTATATGTTATTAAATACAATCTACTTAAAAATCTTGTTGTAGTCGATACTTGGGCACTTTATTTTCAAGGACGTTCGTCGTTCGGTACCGAAGATTGCCTTAAGTGAGGCTAATTTAATTTTGATTAAAATTTAGATATACCAAAACGCAACTTTGACACTTTAACTATTACTATCTTATACTAATGTATATACGAAAGTAATGTAATCAAAAAAGAAATTATAGTTTAGATTTTAATGAAAATACACATTTTTAATATTTCTTTTTTTAAATGTTTAATCAATTTTAACTGCTTATTAGTGAATTTTTAGTGGGTAATTACGTAGCAAAGCGCCCTTAAACACTTAAGTACGGCCCTGGAAACAATTGACTGTATCTTATGAAGGTAATCCTTACGAACAAAGGATGTGCGCGTTATGAAAGAACAACTCATTGATCGAGCAAAATGATTAAAAAATGGCGAACAATTCTGATCGCAATTATTTTATAATTGCATCTGAATGTATTATGCGAGAATTTCTTTGTTGGCTCGTTACTTATTCTGATTTTTAGATTGTTAGTTAACAGGATGATAGCTCATGTCCGGCCTTCTGCGAATGCAATACATCACTTTAGTTTTTCGCTTATTTTACGCAAAAATGCATAAATCATTCTTATTTCTACATTATACGAACAGCACTTTATATTGACACATTAATAATACAGAATTTATCTAATTACTCTGTTGGATGAAGTCTAAATGGAAGTCTTGTATAATCATGAAATGTTTCAAAGTCAAGATTTCATCGGGAATATTTAATTGGTATTGACTATTTTAACTGTAATAAATTTTGAATACCATTTTACAATTACGTCTTGGTATTAAGACATTTCGTACTTTAACATAAATATTTTTAGCTCGCCGATGTACCGAAGAAGCTAAAGCATTCGGTCGTGTGTGTCTGTAGCATTCTCGGATCAAAAGATATCCTTAACAAAAATATATATTCTGTATAGAGCGGTTTACTCATGTGCCGCATCGTTGAAATCATATTTAATTACCATGAAATATAAGTGCATTGTTAGCTCGCCGTACGAATTACAGAAGAAGCTAAAGCATTCGGTCGTGTGTGTCTGTAGCATTCTCGGATCAAAAAATGTCCTGAACCAAAAAATATATTCTGTATAGAGCGGTTTACTCATGTGCCGCATCGTTGAAATCATATTTAATTAGCTTGAAATATAAGTGCATTGTTAGCTCGCCGTACAAAGTACCGAAGAAGCTAAAGCAATCGGTTGTGTGTCTGTAATATTCTCAGGTAAAAAGTGTTTGTCTCGTCGCCCTGAATCGAGAAATATATATAACTTATATACTTGGATGTTAGTCGTCGCTCGCTCGACCAAATTTGTGCTTTCTACTCCTCTGAAGTTACCGGACCGAATCACACCAAATTTTGTACACATATTATTTGGCATACCATTTGAATCCCCTCGCAGTTTAAATCAAATCGCCCGTATACTTCCCGAGTTATAGGGCCCCAAAATTTAAAGCCCCCCTTAATACTTCTCCACCCAAAAATTCTACTAAATATTTTATGTCTACAAGATTATTTTATATATAAATTGGAATCATTATTAATTTCTAGATTGCACATTTAAACAATACTGAAATTTAAAATATTGCGAATCGATTCCATCGGTTGCTACGAGCGCATTTGTTATTTGTCTTCTTTGTTTCTTATTTCCATTTGGTTGTTTTGTTGTTGTTGTTGTTGTATACATGAAGATGTAAGATCAGGGCCGCCGCCGCCGCTGTAATTTGCGACGCCTTACTGCAAATGCGGTAATTACTATACATTGTGGAGTAGAAAGTTGAAACGCATAAGGACCTTATAAACAGATGCATCCTGTATTCTGCGTTACATACAAATTTGCATGATTTGCTATAAAATATGTGTGTCTGTGCGCATTCAGTCGCATTCGCCAACGTTGTTCAAATGAAGACATTATTTTTGCTTTGTTTTTTGTTTTTACTTTTTTTCTGGTGTATTGAAATGTCTAGACGCCAGTGATTACAAAATATGTCTTCGTTTTATATTATAAACAAGATTTGGTACGCGTAAAACGCACCAATGCGTAGAGCTCACCTATACGCTCTGCCCTCCTAATAAGTAATATATGCGATATGCGAACAGAGGTTTTTAATTATTATAGCCTTTTGGTTAACAATTTGAAACAGTGTTATAGATATAATAAGTGTAGATTATTTTGATGCATCTTTTGAAATTCTAAATTATAATATTTAATTAAATTTTTTATGGCCTTTGAGTTAACAATATGAAAATATCATGTGGAGATAAAATATCTTAGAATTATTAGTAGTATTTTTGAGTGTTTTAATTATTTGTATAAGAGTAGTATTAAGGGGGGCTCCAAATTTTGGGGCTCTATAACTCGGGCAGTATACGGGCGATTAGATTTAAACTCCGAACGGATTCAAATTGGATGTTAAATAACATGTGTATCAAATTTGGTGTAAATCGCTCCGGTACCTTCAGAGGAGTAGAGGGTTCAAATTTGGTCGAGCGAGCGACGACTAACATCCAAGTATATAAGTTATATATATTTTTGGATTCAAGGCGACTAGACAAACACTTTTTGTTTGATCCGTGAATGCTACAGACACACAACCAAATGCTTTAGCTTCTAACAAGAACAGGAGAGGCTTTGGCTTTGTTGAGTGAACAAAATAGTACTTAATAAGAATGTCAAGTAGCATATGTGTAGAAATGACGATCATAACACGAACAAGTTCGTTCGTCCGGGAGAATGCATCAAAAGAACGCCTTATCATCCACTAATTAATTCAAGATTCCATCTTCTTCTTCGCACGGTCGCTGCTACCAACTTGACAACAGCGACGAAATATCTCGACTCTCGAGATTGTCAGGTTAGGTGCGGTTTTAACTTGTACACTTGTATCACGGATGTATATATATATATATATATATATATATATATATATATATATATATATATATATATATATATATATATATATATACACGTACATACCTCTAAGAAGTGTATGTGTAGTTGATAACAATTGAAAGAGTTATTAGCATACTGGCTTCACTTACTAGAAGTGCTATACATGCCTAATCAATTAAAAAATATATCGTTTTTATATATCCCGTTATAGATAACTAATGCATCACATATGTTAGCTATTAATTTATTTTAAAAGCCGATAATCATCTGTGTGATGAAAATTTACTGTTAAGGGGGGCTATAAATTTTGGGGCCTTATAACTCGGGAAGTATACGAACGATTGGAATTAAACTGCGCGGGGATTTAAATAGGATACCAAGTAATATGTGTACCAAATTTGGTGTGATTCGCCCCGGTACCTTCAGAGGAGTAGAGGGCACAAATTTTTGTCTTACGAACGACGACTTACATCCAAGTATATAAGTTATATATATAAATATATATATATATGTATATATATAATATATATTTGGATTCAGGGCGACGAGATAAACAGTTTTTGTTGCTACAGACACACGACCGATTACTTTAGGTACTTCGGCTAATAAATACAGTTAAATTTGTTGAAATATTAAGTACTTCGTCATAATCACAGTTATACGGAACGTGCATATGTGTATAATAATACATGATATTTGTCGTGGTTGACGCATAATGAAGATGTTGCTATTGTTGAGGATTTATTGTCTGTCTAACAGGCGTTTGATAATTATAGTAATGCTTCATTCAATACACAATCACAGCTACATATACGTACAGAAAACAAAACAACAACATACGCCCACTACCCATTATTTACTATTCTACAAACATACGCTTAATGAGCTCGGTTGTGGGTTTGTAGCATTCTCGAATCAAAATATTTCCCAAATAGTGTTTGTGTTTCATCGCCCTGAATCCACAAATATATATATAACTTATATACTTGGATGAGTCGTTGCTCGCTCGTTAGACAAATTTGTGCACTTTACTCCTCTGAAGGTACCGAAGCGATTTACACCAAATTTGGTACATATATTACTTGGTATCTCATTTGAATCTGTACGCAGTTTAAATCCCATCGCTCGTATACTTCCCGAGTTATAGGGCCCCAAAATTTGGAGCCCCACTTAATACTGCCCTTATAAAAATAATTAAAACACCCAAAAATTCTACTAATAATTCTAAAATATTTTATATCTACAAGATTTTTTCATATTGTTAACCTAAAGGCCATAAAAAATTAAATTAAATATTATAATTTTGAAACTCAAATAGGAAAATGAAAGTCTAAGAATGACCATTTAGATATGTGTCATGCCCATGTTCGACGAATTACACGAATTTATTTTGTCTTGCATTTATCTTTAGTTTCGCCGAAGCGTGTTATGTCTTAATTCCATGTTTAAACATAAACATAACACATTCGCATTTGTTTGCATTCGACGGCCAATAATTCGCACAATCGTTGTTTATTATGACTTGTGTGCCATTTGTTTATTTATGTTTATTAATCTCTTGTTACCACTGTAGTTGCCTTATATACTTAATGTTTTGACTGACATTATTCGTTCATTATGAAACTGTCCAGACATTTTAATATTGTGTATTAAATTGGTATATGGAAAACTTTCACTTATTCAACTTTTGTATGTCCTTATTTGTTGATAGTAAAGACACGGAACTAAAATCCTTATTTGCCTAAACCATCAACCTTTGACTTTGTTGCCATGGAA